>JAYRBW010037282.1:0-11850 GCA_036023295.1 Invenusta paracnida | reverse complement strand
AGCGTCAGCAATTAGCTTCAGAGCGGATACTAACAGCTGCTGCTCTAGTCATTAATGCTAAGGAGAATAGGCATATTTTACTATATTGTGAATTTGGACACAAAATGAAAAGCATCATTCATTCGGTTGGAAACAGACTTTTCCTCCCTCATGAAAATAGCTATTAATTCAAAATTACAAAACACAGATAACTTTGACTCAATATAGTAATGGTTATTTATGTCTTCCAATATTTTAGATTGAATAAACATCTCATATGGAAAGACATGTTGGCATGAGCTAAACAAATTAATCAAAACGGAAACATTTTCAACACAATACCAGCTGCAATGTTCAAAATATACCAAGTCTACGCAAATATAAACAAAATTAACATTACGGCAATTTATGGTGTTTAGCCAAAGAGTTTAGATAAAATAATATTTAAATGTCTTTGTGTTTAGTAGATTAATGACATATAGAATGTATCTCACAAATCTCGTTAAATTTCAATTCTAAAATAAATTAATAGAAAGTAAATACGCACATGGATATTTTACGGTAATTGATTTATATAAAATAAAGCGATAAATAGATAGATACTAATTTTAAATAATATAGGGACCCGTTGGATCCTCGTCTGCATACAAATTATATGATATTTGTAATTTTTGAAAATACCTAACTATATTCATCTCGACAATTTAAATGTTTAATTAATGTCTGTAAAACATAGTAAATATTTAACGTGAACATCAGCTGAATCCTTTACCTATTGATCATAGCCTATACACTTCGATTTATTTTTCCGATTTTAACCTAAATAAACTTACGGTCGAAATTTTTCAAGATTTTTACCCGAAAATATTTTGTTTTGGTTATAAGTAATTACCTGTTTTCGAATAACTCAATACATACTTTTCTGATTATCGAAGAATGATTATTAGGTATATAAACAAAATAAGTTAGTAGAGTACAATTTTTTTAATATGTCATAATTAGTATTTGAAGTCAATATTTAAGATTGAAAATTGTTAAAGCACTGTGACTGAAGGCCAGCATTGCACTTCTGGCAATTCTTAATCGTTTTCCCAGAACAAGAGAACAATTTTTGGAGAAGCAACGCCGCTGGTTTCCAATTTCTAACCAATGATCAAGTCCATCCAACCTGGTTTCCTGTGGGACCTTTTCCTTTTTGTGAGAAGCTACCTGTCTAATAAGATCACTTCAATATCTTCTTAGGTATGTGTGTCGACAATTCTTCTTCGAAATACAAGCAGATCCAGCTTTCCTGTTGATTGCAAACTATAAATTTGATAGGCATTCGTCACATCTGCAGTATAATATATAATAATACTATATAATGATATTGTGCAGGATATATAACACAATATGTACTTACATAAATCAATACAGAAACAAAAAATGGTCACCATACCACTTCTTTGACCTGAGGTTGATTGAATAGTATGAGAGATTTGGATCAAATCGGACAAAAAATATGCTGGCAGATGCACGTCATCAGCTTCCTCTGTATCAATTAACCATTCTAAATAATCTACCGCTTCATTTACATTCATTCTTCTATAAAAAAAAGTTATATACTAAACATGTGGTCATTGGTTACTAGCGTCCTGATAACAGAACATACAATTAATAGACAGTGCTTCTAAACACCATAAACATTATGATAATTTTATTATTACATTGAATAAAAATATGTTTTTGGTAACAACCTATAAATATGAAATAGTAAAGGTTATAAAATTGAAAAAATAAGCTTACTTCATATAATTGCTTGAGGTGACCATTTTAAATTTCAAAATTTCAATAAAAAATCATATTTTGTTAACATAAGACTAAAACAAAACTAAATAATTTTCTTATTATCGCATCAAAATGTATCCCAGTTTGTATTGTAGTTAAACTTATACTTATATTTATATATATACTAATGTTATATAATATGCAAAAATATTAGCGTCCTGTTTTCAGGACGCAAGCATGATATGAGTTTACACATCAAATAAAGGACGAATTTGGTCTCATTCCAATTGTAAAATATGGGAAAATGTCATGATATCGTATACATTTTTCATTTTGCCTTCCGGTTCCAATACAAAGGTGTACTTTTTGCAAGGCAATATTTCTAAATATAGCGATATTGAGATAAACTAGAGTAACTCGGTATGACTCGGGGATATCGGTGCATATATATAGCAAGTTCGTGCGAAGTTTCATTTAATTCATTTCTATTATTATATTAGTTATAAGCATGCCAAATTAGATACGTAAAGTATTTAATACGTAAACTGAAGCACGTAGGCACAAGAGAAGAGTCAGTACCCCCCAAACCGTATATATGTGTGTATTTACTGTAGGTACATATATGATAACTATAATTGAAATTAAAATAGTATTGATGCTATGTAGTATACCTGGGAGGATTTTATAGGAAGGGAAAGTTGGATGGTTTAAAGCTGCTTTATTGTTCATAATATAATTATCATTTTAATTTAATTCATTCATCATAGAAAATACAATTTTAATTAAATAAGTTCATTAAATTAATTTTTATAATATTTAAACTTAGTTGTATAAATTGTTATATATTATTCAAAACAATCATTTATTGTACTATATTATAGGACTAATTAGAATAATCCAAATGAATAATATTTATATTTTATATATTATTGTTATCTATAATATTTACATATTATTATTGTTAGTTGAAAAATAAAGAAAAACACATATTTCTGCTATGTTATAAAAATATATATTCTCTAACGATGAAAATTCACTTCAGTAAAAAGTAAATTAACCACAACATCATTTTATATAATCAATATCAGAACCGAAAAGATCGATAATGCAACACAGTGTACCCCTTTCGTGTCAAAATCTATAAATATAAGTTTCCTATATGGTGACATGCTTGTACATAACCTCGATTTAAAAGACTGAAATATAATTTGTTCAACTATTTTCTAATAACGTTCCCATGTTTGTTCTCTACGGTACCTACCCCCGAAAAATGTTATAACAAACAAAGTAGTTTCAAACTCTTGTTGGCATGTTATGAAGTATTACAAATGTTAGAGTTTGTATGTGTTAATTACATAGATGATACAAAAATTGGCGTTGAGCGGGAGCAGTTGCCACGAAGTAGTATTGAAGGTGGTGTAAGGTGTCAGTAAGTCGCCGATAGAAAGATTGGCAATATAGTCGGTTGCCCTTAAATGGGAGATTCAAGAAAACGGTGGTGATTCTTCGGAACATCCGATTTGACAATTTTCTCTTTGGGGGTGAATGAACTTTTAAATGAGCTTTTGGTTGAACTTTTTGATGAGCTTTTGGATGAGCTTTTGGTTGAACTTTTGGATGAGCTTTTGGTTGAACTTTTTGATGAGCTTTTTGATGAGCTTTTGGAATGAGCTTTTGGATAAAAATTTGGATGAACTTCTCAGAATAGCTGCTGAATTTAATCGTTTTAGTGGCAATTGAAAACTCATTATTGTTAGTACCAGGGGCCCGTTTCAGAAAAAATATCAGTCCAGAATTATCAGCTTTCATACTTATCAGTAGAAATAATCGCGTTTCACATGAATTTATTAACCTGATAATTATCACTAAAGTGGCTGATATTTTATTTTATGAGGGCATTCTCATTGAATGTTCAATATTCTACCGGTGATATGCATACGACGTTGAATACTCTGCTATAACAACGAAGTATTCAAGTCTATAGCGAAAACTTTTTTAACAATAGGCGCTGATTCATGCAAATGTGACCCATTAATGCCGAAATTTTTTTTTAAATAAATAAATTTAGCCTTTATTATCCAGTTACTATGGTTATAAAGATAACATAATATGACTTCCAGTAAAATTCAATATGTATTTCAATATATTTGTGGCATGAAACGTCACGCAGGATATCCTGCGTCTGAGCGTTAGTGAGTATAATATACAATATTAATTTTTACATAATACAAATACATTTGTATAATATTCATGAAACATACATAGTTCATATTAAAGCTGTATCGTATTATGTCACTAAATAGTATGTTGTGTAGCATATTGTGACACTAAATAGTATGTAGTACAATGTATAATTGGATCAGATGTAGCTAAAAACTGTATTCAAACATCGTAAAAGAAAATGAAAAATCTATCGAACATGGTAAAGACGGAAGCAGTCATTATGGAGAGCGACATCACACTTTTCGCAACGAATCTTGGTTCGGTGTTTACAAAGTGCACAAACACCATTCAACTTATCGGAATTGATGGGCCAGTGATATTTGCCATCAAATCTTGCTGTTTCGTTGGCGTTTCCAGCAAGGGATTTGCGACCGACCACAAGAGCAGGTGTCCCCATAGTGCCGAGGATTTGTCAGCATATCTCTCGAGTGAAAGATAACAGAGGCATGTTTTTGTCTCTTGTGTCTTGGTATAATCGCCAGGAGTTTACGTTTATGGCATTGACAACCCATGCAAATATTGGTCACCACCAATTCTTGGATCGGATCCGGATGCGATATGCACTTATCATCTGATCAAACAGATCTACTCCACCCATGTTGGCATTGTAGACAGTTATAGGTCGTGGCATATCCAACGTAACATGTTTTCTGTCGGTCTTTGACCACCTTTTACACCTACCAGTAGGTGCAAGGGGAACCCAATTTGTTGCTACTGTCACTGGTCTATTGTCATTCCATCGAACAACTAGTATTTTGTCATTTGTGAAGGATTCCATCGTTCCACAATTCGTTTTTTGAAATGCCTTCTTGGCAGTAACTGGAACATTTGAATGCGATTTTCTCGTAGAGTACCGGTGAGTCCAATTCCTTTCTTGGTCAGGGTATCAAGTAGATCGAAAGACGTAAATAGGTTATCGACAGTTACATCGTAACCGGCGGGAACATTCGACTTTTGAAGTAGACCGAGAACAGCATCTCCACCTTGACCGAAAGAAGTTACCTCCAGATCGGTGCTACTCCCACAATACGGTTCCGCATGCACTAAGTATCCATCCGCAGAGGTAAGACACTACATTTTTTGTAGCCAAAAGGAATAAGTGTCATTCGTATGACTTGCTTCGTACCATGACGACCATAGTACAGGATTATTGACTCATCAATACTCAGGTGTTGTGCTAAAGGAACGATTTTTGAAGATGCATTGAGTGCATTGATCAAAGGACGTACTTTATAGTATTTATGATCAGACATATTCATGTTATTGACAAAATGGAGATATTTGATGATCTCCTCAAACCGATCACAACGGATGGAATTTGCGATTAGCTGGTTATTTATATCAGACGAGGTTGACCAATACATACGGCGGTTTGGAACACGATTATATCCGGATATCAGTAAAATGGACAAAAAGACAAGCAGTTCGTCCTTTTCAATTGTGAATTGGGAACCGTGCTGCGTCGCGTAGAGAGCAGATTGTTCTTGCATAGTGGTCAACAGATCGTCACCGAGCAAGGCTGAAAACGCATCTAGTGGAGTATTGATTTCTGATCGCATTCTATGAAACTGTCCACGATCTGCTGGCGCAATTATTGGCAGAGCTGTCTTTGGAAATGCTGATACGGATGCCGTTTCATTTTTCCAATTACGAACAACCTTCCTTTTCTTAGGTGGAGGTTTCGATGAACCTGCAGTGACAACCTCAACTGATGCATCAGCTTCAACAAGATGCAGAGAACATTCTGCTGATAACACCCTCCGTGGCAAATGTTCCTCTAGACCTATAACCTCATCGTCACTGTTATCAGAATCGACATCAGTGTCAGCATCACCTCTTTCAGTAGGGGGTATAATAGCGATATTGTATGCGGTATCTTCATGATCTGAATCCGAATCAGCCAATACCATATCCAGCGCCTCCGACACAGTGTATCTGTAACAATAAAAAATAAAGGATTTCAATATTCCTACAATCAGGTACTATATAATTATTCAACTATGGAGAGCCCCTTATGCATAGAAATCACGTTAGAACTATACATACATTATGTACCTATGTATATAAGTATCATACTATGATTTTATGTTTTTATATCTATTGTATTTATATTTATATAGGTATATACCTAATGTATAATACCCTCAGGTAAACATTCAGTTTGACATGTGCTGTGTAGCAACATGTGGATAAGCAATATGACTAAGACGCTGAGGGTCGCGGTTCGAACCCAGAAAGGGCCTAATTTTTTAAATATTTAAAATATATTTTTTTAATTTTTAAAAAATATTTTAGTATTTATTGGTTGTAAACTTAATTCATTTTTATTTTTTTTTATTATATTTCTGACATAAATGTAAACTAAAATTTTGTTCATTTTGTGCATACTACTGCCGAGACGCAGGAAATTCTGCGTCGGTGACTCAAACATATATATCATCCACTTATTTAGCAAAATAAACATTATCAATGCACTATAGTAACAAGCAACACGTTTACTAATGTTTTATATATGTTATACGTCAACAAATAACATTGAAATGTAAAATACTCACCTCTTTTGGCGACTTGTCATTGTTGAATAGCAAATACGAAAACGTGTGTTTTTCAAATAAACCGCCAGAAAAATAATATGAAAATCAAGTGACACAAACAACATTATATATTGCTAAACACTTTAGTGAATAATATTAGGCATCATCATAAAACATATTGATTGGTCTTTAGCTTACATACATCATTTTTATCATTAGTTTTCCGACGCAGGAAATCCTGCGTCTCGGCATTAATGGGTTAATTTTCGTCAATATCATGAATTCAACTTATGCGGACAATGTTTATAAAGTAAAAACAAGTACACCTAGGGAGGGGGAGGGGCTCTATAGGCCAGGCACCACTATAATTTTTAAACTTCGTTATAGAGTAAAGCTTTGAAACTTTGCATGTAGTTGTAGTAGTCTGGAGCATCGTCTATGCGGAAAAAAGGTAGGTTCCAGAATAAAATTTGATTCACCAATTCGAATAAATGTTCTCGACCTTGCTGTCACACCTCCTCAGCCTAATTATCGAAAGAGACATTTAAGTCAAAGGAAATTATGACAGAAACGGGACTTTCCAAAGGAACGGTTTCTCGAATAATAAAATCATCTCATCTGAAATATTATTGGAGAATCAATACAAATATGTTATCACCTGAACACCAAGATGCCCGTGTTGCTAAGTGCCAAGCCTATGCTTATTAGATTTCAAGATTCATGGAAAGATATTTGGTTTTCGGATGAAGTCAGCTTTACGCTAAAATCATCACAAAATTCTCAAAATGAGAGAATATATTGTGAAGTCGTCATGAAGACAGATATTCCACAAGAAGATCTCTTAGTTGAAACCGATGTTCAACAGAAATCTGTCATGGCATATGCTGCTGTGTCCTGGCAAGGCACAACTTAGTTACGTTTTATTGAAAGATTTGCAAAGCCTCATACGGCGAGGAATACTATAGTGTGGTTACATCAAAATACGGAAGATTTCATACAACCAAATGCGTGGCCATCCAAAAGTCCCGATTTAAACCCTATGGACTACTGCCTATGGAGTATCTTATTAAGTCGTGAACAAGCATCTCGAAAGGAAATCGATTTACTCGAGACATTGAAGCGGTTTTGATTGATTCCTGGAACTCAGTACCTCAAGATGTAATCCAAAGAACTACTGCAGCTTGTTAAAACGCTTGCAATAGTGCATTAATGCACCAGGCAAACATTTTGAACATTTTTGACTAGCTTTGGATATTAAATGGTAAGCTGTTAGGTACTTATTGAAAATAGCAAAATGAAATATGTTTAATTTTAGTTACATTTTTGCGGGGCACAACTTATATTCTTCATAAGTTTTCATATATTTTACATAATGCTGTATAATATTTCTCATGCTCAAGATATATTCACACAATTGCATATTTTAATAAAATATTCAGTTTTCCCTTAATTCAATTAAAAAACACAACTTATATTTTTCATGTTTTTAAATAGTTTCATTTTTGCTGGCACCTTGTATATTTTCTTTTCTTCATATTACAAGCATTTTAAAATGCATTGACTAAACTATTTAGTAACCAGAGATAGTTTAAAATAGTTCTCAAACTATTTTTATAGCTAAAATAAGTCTAAAATAGCTGCTTCGGAACTTTGAAAAGTAGCTGAAAAGTTAATATCATGATTTATATATTTAGTGTTGCTTGTGACATGTAGAAAACACATAGATAAACAAAATAATATGTAACATTTTATTTTAAATAATAGTTAATACATATTTGCTCTTAAAAAATATACATTTTCATGAAAATTAGGTCAAAACCAGTCAAAAACACAGAAAATCTGCTTTCTCTTTTATATGGGAAATCAGAAAAATACAATAACTTGTCCCAGCTACCAAATGATGATGTCTAGATAATATTTATGTGGAATCTAGGCATTCATAGCTTTCTAACGGTGCATAAAACACTTCCTTCTTTTTTGTGTACCGGCAACTCTTTTTTGGTTACTGGTCCACGGGCTATATGTAATTGTTTAAATCATTTTTTCAATAAACACATTTGTCGAGCTTGGTTGTTGTACATTTGAATAAAAATATTTTAAACTCGTGGTTATTTCAAACGCTGCTGTTATGTTAGTGTTTAGAGATATACCGTATGAACCATAGAGATAAGATACTGAGAGATTAGTATAACTGAGCTTATACATTTTATAATCAATTATTAATGACTACTTTGCTTAAAATGTTTAAATGGGTAGAAGACTTATGACGTATTCACAATTTGATGTTTGGAACTACTCTTTATATATTATGTTATAGCCAAACACGAACTTGCCTTTATGTTAAATTTGAGATACTTAAATTTACATTTAGATGCAGTTTTATTTACTACGTCATGTTATTGACATCTAATATTGTTATCAAAAGTATTAAATCAACATACATCAAAACACAGATATCATTAACAAAATGGGTCATGTCATCATTTAATGTAGGTACAATAATGTTATACATGATAGATGATTACTCACCAATAAAAGAAAACACCTTGACGATATTCTTCCATTGCAGTTTATAAATACAGTAAAAAAAGGAAGCGAAGTCTAGCTTTTTCCATTCACTCATTAATAAAATAAAATTGCGTTATTCTGGAATTATAAATGGAATTCCTCTCAAGTGTGTTTAAATATTTAAACAAATCGTTTCAATGTATTAAATTACTATTTAATCCCTACGAAATTAAGAAATTAATGAACGTTTTAAATAAAATAGTAAGTACATCCTTCAAACGGCATATATCGGTAACTAAGCAACCAATAACATTGAAAGTTTGGTATATCGAGAGGTCATGACAGTCTCTTGGCGATTCCAAGGTTTCAAGATCGCCGGTTTCTTAGTTACAGAGATATAGCCTTTTGAAATATATACTGTTTAGTCTGTATGTATAAACTTAAGTTAGGTTGCATGATGTAGAGATTAATATTCTAAATAAATATTTCCAAACGAGATTATACATAATTTGTTTAAATGAGTATATTCAGGCTATCATAAATAATTTAAAAGTATATATGATGGAGTACTTTTATGGCGAGCAGAGCTAAACAGAGCCAAGCGAATATATAATTTGGTGTGTATCTTCTCATACCTATATGTACAATACTTCAAATCATTTCAAATATACTCTAGTAGATACAAAAAAAAAGAAACATAACAAAGCCAGTCTATCAATGAATTATTTAAGTGTTTATGGAAAAAACCTGGATTTTTTAATACTTCTAGTAATCTTGCGCATATTGTTTGCGTGTATAGGAGCATTTTCTAAATCCATTAACTTTATCATAAATAAAAAACTGCATATATAAAAGTAATGTAATTTATTAGTTGTTCTAAAACATTTAATTGAATGTTATGTTTGTTCTTTTATTTTTTGTACTAAACATTATTTATATACGTGATATAGAGTTCTATTATAGAACAAATTAGCTAGTGTCAAATGATTTGCGTAAAAAATTTGCTTAAAATATCAACATAGAATTATTTAAGAAAATTTCTTTGGAATTTCTCCGTTGGTCTATTTTTTAGAACTTTGTTATTTTTTTCTCTACTATTGTTATCCTGCATAGGTATGTGTATAAAATGTCCAACTTTTTAAATGAATCAATAAAACGGCATTGAGTACCCCTAGAATAAAGTTTATTAGGAAAAGCAACGTTTCAGTTCTTATAATAATCATTATCAAGAAAGTAATAAATTTACTACAGACGAGTTGGAATATACCTATAAAATACATAATAATTAATCAGATTAGTCAGATTACAAGAGAGCGTGAGTACCTACGTAAGGAAATCAACACAAGAATATAGAAATTGCGTCACAATTTCCATTAAGTTCTTGACGTCTTGCATTATTCCAGGACTTCACTAACTAAACAATTGAATTTAGGTCATAGGCGAGTAATAATGATAAAGTTCTTCTCTTTAATTATATGACCTATATAGATTGGAAATGTTTGCAGATCGATGAAGAGAGAGAGAAGTTCGAAACTTCCACCAAAGAATCAATAAGTATTCTTAATCTCTTTCTGCATCGATCTATAAACATTCCTTGTCTACAGCTCATAGAATTGAGGAGAACTTTACAGTAATTACTCGTCTACAATCTAAATTTGATTGTTTCGCCAGAGAAGCCCTGGAGATAAATGCGATACATTCTGGTCTGAATGTAAAAAGTGACGCAATCTCTACGTTCTTGTATTCATTTCTTTGCGTACACACTCTCTCGTGCAATCTCATAGTTTCCTATATATATCCTGGTTAATTAATTATTATGTACTTTATATATTGCTACTAGTCTTCAGTAGATTTATTACTTGCTTGATAATGGCTCCCGTGAGAACTCAAACGTTACTTTTCATAATAAACTTTATAACTTCCTTGAAAATTAAATTTACAGAATATTTAATTTAAACAATCAAAACCAGGAAAGTTTATAATATATACGAGTTTATACATGTTTTATTCAGAATATATTTCATTTATATACAGTAATAAGGAATTCATATGGTATATGTATAGAAATGAATGAAAAACTACTATAGAAGGGGTTATTGACCAATCTCCATTACGTAGATATACATGGAATAAAAAAATTAAATTATTTAATGAATTGTTGTACAAAGTATTGCACATAACATGCATGTTTAAGTAAAATTAATGCGTAGGTAACGATTGATTTGAACATGTCTACTTAATAGCGCTACAAAACTTGGTATAGACCATAAAGTAAATAAAGTTATGTTTCTTTACTCTATGGTAGAGACGATATACATCAAGAAATTTCAAATATTACATTATGCAAGCATATCTTATCGAGACATTATCGAGACTTTAACCATAAATTGACTGAATATCCACTAGTGAGCGCCATATTTTCAATAGCTGCCTGAATAGATGAGTTATTACTAGTTTTAGGAGTTTTTTCTCCTGTATATTAAATATTAAAAGATACCTTTTTTAACCCGAGTAAAAATACTTACTGTTACTGTCGATTTATACAAATCTAATAGTTATTAATCTATTTCTATGGGTATATACATAGAATAATTATTTAGTTGTTAAAGCTTAATATATTATTAATTAAAATAATGAGAAATCTTTATAAATATCTCATAAGGAAGAACAAGAATGTGTCCCAAAATATCAATATACATTCATGCCAGGGGTGGAGAGGGGTGTCGAAGTGTTGAACGACCTCCTTTGGCAGCGGCAGCGGCCAAATTAGATCTGAGCATTCTATCTTACTAAATAATCATCTGAACAAATTGGAGCCAGAGTGCAAAACGAATTGCAG
>JAYRBW010037271.1:0-11851 GCA_036023295.1 Invenusta paracnida | reverse complement strand
AAAAAGTAAGATTTATATAATTACCTATCTATATAATTCAAAGTTATAATTATACAATATACACATCACTATATACACCAAAATTAGATTAATGTAGCAAAGTCTTATTCAGTCACCATAATAAAAGTTTATATCGACAACTTTTATGACAGGTGTACCATTTTCTACCACAGTTCTTTTGCGTCGTATCTAGACCATTCATATCAATATCGTCTTCATCGAGCCACTCCAATACTTCATTTTCACCACACGCAATAACCCATATCAACTCTTTTTGTCTTCTGGCAGCAATTCTTACAGGTCTGACCTTGACTTCATTTATTTCATTCTTTCTTCCACAAACAGTTTTATGTTCCTTGAGAGATTTTACACTTGCATGATAAATTTGACATGTTGAACAAATTCGTTTTGACAAAAGTGAATGCACCGTTGGACAAGCAAAATCGTATAGTAGAATTGGGTACGCTTTAGCCGAATTTGGAAGAATTTGACGATTGAATGCTAGGCGAATAAATAATGAAGGGTATTGTGATTGTTCGTCAGCCAATAAGTGTACTTTTAATCCATCATTATTATTGTTTAGCATAAGAGGCAAAGGACCAGGAAGAAAACTTTGGGAAATTAAATGAAAATATGAACTTCTATGTTCATGACAGCACTCTCGGTTGTCACATTTGACAATCTGAAGACAGTACTGGCTTTCTCTGACATGTTTCATTTTCCATTTGCCATTATATTTAAAAAAGACGCTTCAATATTGGTTTAATTAGTTTTAAACAAAATTACAAATTAAAATGTTTGATAGTGTTACGTTCGCAAACAAATGCACCCACCCACCCCCCTAGCGTAACGTAATACTTAAACAGCCCCACAGTGGTTGGCAGTCGTTTAGAAGTACCTATTGGAATAAATTTAAATTCTAATAATGCTACAAGTGTAAAGGTCCAGACCTATAATATGCCTATGGCTACAGCTTTGTCTAAAAATATGAGGAATAATTCCAATACGTATGATGCAGCATCTATAGTATCAACGGAAAACGTTTTTTAACGAAATGCAAAACAATTGCAGGTAAATTTGAGACGTTTAATTGCAAAAATCGTCTTCTGGATGAAAATCACACAAACGAAATACAAAATATTGCCGAGAAAAAAATTGCTGATAAATTTGCCGTTTGATATCAAGAAAAATGCCAGATGAAAATCACATAAATGACAAAAAAGTATTTTATGTTGTTACAAGTAAATTACATTGTTACAACAGTCCAATTGATTTATAATTTGGATAATAGAAAATAGATTATTAATTTAATATTAAAATATTAAATGGGACATATTAGATTAATTTTTTTAAGAAGCTATTTCCAATCCTATTATATAATTCATGAACAAGTTATTCATGAAAAAATTGAAAAAATATATATGAATATGAAAATATATCTACGATTCCTTTCAAAAGTAAAAAAAAAATTATATAAAAATATTAAAAAAATATTTGGGATAACTATAAAATAATAAGCAGATTTGTAGAAATAAAAAAAGATTTAATATTTTTATATATGTGTCATTCCACGAGCAGTCATTTTTTAAATCTGAAAAATGACTTTTTTCAAGTTGAATTAATAGTTGACCATACATGATTTTTTTATAAAATAGATATTCTTGGCCTTATGAAAACCTTGATTCAACACACTTGAGATAATATTTTTAAGTTTTTTTCGCAGATGAAAATGACTCTAATATAATGTGTGGTAGTGAGTGGGATTATAGTTTGGTCAGTATTTACTTTAACGAGAAACAAACACAATATATATGACATATGAAACATTCCAAATGCATAATAATAAAAAAAAATTCTGCAAACGAATAAACAATTATTATGTCAATCAAAACAATATATTTAGCTCTAAATTCAATTTAAAAACTTGGCAATTTTTATACAATTAGTAAAAATGACGTCATTGCCAATCCAACAAATTGTAACTTATACCCTATTATATTGAACCGCTTGTATGCGTACTGTAAAACCAGTATATGTTTTATATGATACAATTATACTGTATTCTTACTGTGAGCTGAAATTTATCCCGCGCACTACATAATATAGGCATTTATTTACTTCTAAATAAAGTGTATATAGCTAGAAAATATTTTACAAAGTTCATGCCACTTTGATTTACTTTTACAAACGTTTCAGCATGGAGTAATTATACATAGAGTTAGGTACGA
Organism: Invenusta paracnida; assembly: GCA_036023295.1. Classification (NCBI taxonomy): domain Eukaryota; kingdom Metazoa; phylum Platyhelminthes; order Proseriata; family Coelogynoporidae; genus Invenusta; species Invenusta paracnida. Next base: position 9,623 of record JAYRBW010037271.1, on the reverse strand, counting down.
CTTTTATTGATCCTGTATGCAGTTTTATACTACTATTCGTTTACTCAAAAGCTTTTGCATAATAATATTTTTAACATTCACAACAATTAAATCATTTATGCAGTAAAACAGTTTTAGATGCACAGGCAATGAATTATATATTACAGACAACTTACATATGTTAAAGTTGTATGAATATGTATATTAATTTACTCTTAAAATGAATTTAATACAAATATTCAACACAACTTCTAGTCTACTCATTTACATAAAATTCATTAAAATAAAACGATTTTATATTAACAAAACGGACAAAACAGAACAACGCGATGCATATTTAATTAATGAGTCAAAACTTTATGTATAATTTCTCTATGCGTTTCAGTATGTTTAAAAAACTTAAGTTGAATGCATTAGCTCATGCTTTCTCTATTTTTATGCTTTCTTTACTAAAAAATAATGAAAAATCTCGGTAGTAAATCATGGCATTTAACAATTTTCATTATGTTTACAAATATGTAAATTTGATTAATAAAATTAAATAACACGATATACTGCATCCAAACAAATTCATTCACGTTTTAAAACATTCTAATTCGTCAAAATACACCAAAAATAATAATTCTATCGATTTATGTGTCTATAATATAGATAACAGTCTCGTATAAGTTAACAGTTATATAACTATAGTTTGTGCAGTCATTAAATATAAATAATATGCATTTGTACTAATGGTATTTGTAGTTTCTATATTGAGATATTCTTAATCCTTTTGCAAAAATAATATCAGTACTTTTCATACATACATTTTTGCTTTCGTTTCTTCGTAGCTTTATTCACTTCCAGTTGACGGGCCGTCGTTTTGGCAGTCTTTTCATTTCTTGATGCTGTTTTTCTGTCGTTTTCTTTTATTTGAAAATTAAGATCTAGTAACTTTTTTCCCTATACTTTTATCTTGTAGTCTTTGCGTTGTTTTTTTTCTCTTTCATATTTAGTTTTATAAACACCATTATTAAATATTATAATGGCTAACCAAAAATATGTCAAATTTTTAATAAATAGTATGTTAAGGACTTTGATAAAACAATATATAGAAAAATATAAAACGGTATTATGAAATAATAAACTAAATAATTTAACAAAAAAACAGAAAATATGTTGTAAGTCATTTAAAAAATATAGATCTAGCATTAAATGTGCAATAAAAGGAACATAGATCCAGCAAAATCTAGACAATTGATTTTTAATCGTGTGGCCTAGGACACTTTTTAGGCATAAAAAATATATTTTTCGACTTTTTTCGTCTATTTCAAATATAACTTGGCACATCTAAACTCAAAATTCCATTAACATATATTAAGTATTTCCAGTTAAAAAACTCAAAATACTTTCTGATGTGTAGTGTGCGGTATAAAATTGAAAGACGTTTTTGGTACGCACGTTAATTACATTTTGGTAACAGTAGTCTTTTATGAATAATTACATTTATCAATCTATTTCAAATAGTTGATGTTTTACTTTTTGTTTTATGTCATCCACAGTGCTATGTAACATATTTATGTTTCTTTATATATCAATAGCATCTATTAATAGAATGGGATGGGATGTTATACAGCAATATATGTATGTATGTATAACATTATACTCAAAAATTCAAAACTAAACGCTTTAAAAGGTCATGGTTTTAATTATCTCACGCACTATACACACACATTCACACTTCAGAAGGAAATTTATGTGATTTATATGCATTTCACAGATTAATTATTATTAATGTTTAAAATATCATATCTAGTAGTTTGATAAATGGTTCTTGTATACCTACCCATTACATGCATTTTTTTAATGGAACAATTTTGTTTGCTACATGATATATCATAATTTGATTTTTATAAGTTTAATTCAATTTATATTGCCAATTTGTTATAAATCAGATAAAATTGGGTAAGAAACATATGTATTGTTAATAAAAAATATATTTCATATGATACATTCAACGATTTCAGTATAAAAACATTAAAATAGGCTTATTTTTTATCCCGCGCACTATAACGTGTTTGATGGCCATTCTAAGCAATATAGTTTAATAATAAAATGAATTTGGTTAGGTATCAAATATGAAAATGCTTAGTTGACATTACAAAAAAACTATTACATTTCAAGAAAAATAGTGCGCGGGATAAATTTGGTTGAAAATGGTGTTTTGAATTTCAATTGATCGTATCTTATTTTTGGATATAATTATTTAGAAACGGGTTTTTTTATATGTTTAGTGCATTTCCGACAATGTTATGATATATATACTTGAGTTGTACTTTCTGGTTTGGTACATTTATTTTAAACGTGAAGTTGGTCTAAAAATCGTTAAGAAAATAGGCTTAATGTGTTGAATCGTTTTTGACATATTTCGAAGACACACAATTCTATAAATGTGTGCATACTATATGCACTATTATGTTTATAGTTGAATCGAAACAGTTTGCAAGACAGAAATTTATAAATATTTCTTCTATGAACAGTAATATTGTGAAAACATGAAAAACGCATACTTTGGTCATTTTGGGTTGTATTACCAAATTTTATGACGACTATGTTACTTTTCATAGTAGAATTATTTATTTTCAGAAAGCCCATGAAGTTTTACGTGGAATGATCACAATTTATAGTGTATTCAGCATGGCCATTCATGTTTTTTTGTGTGTTGAATTTTGAAGTGTGCAAAATGACAGTTCGTGGAATGACCCAGCTAAATATATGTAAATTGCATCTTGTTAAGTAGTAGTCCCATACATATTGGAATTTTTGTTCCCATAATGACCTCAATACATGTATAGAAAAATTATAGAAACATCGCACGCGTTAATTAGAAAGTTTTATCCATATATATTGTATCAGCTTGACACAGGTAACATAAAGTTTGCACTGTCCCGATAATTGTTAGTCTGTCGTTTCACCTTTCCGTTCACCTTCCAGGACAATATGTTCCAGGACAGTATGTTACACTCGCGGAAGACTTTGAGATCTGGCTCTGTACAAACTGTCACGATGTCTTTTAAAACTAGGCAGATTAACCATTAGTTAGCTGGGCTATTAGCTTCTCTCATCATTATGTGAATAATATCCGAAGACTAACTTTTTTATATTTTAACTGTCTGCAATTACCTACTTGCTACATTTATATATACCTGCTGATAAAGAGTGATTTTCGGCATTGATTAATGTAAGAAGGCCTTTGGTTAATTTCTGAATGAATATAATTGCATTACTTGTTCAGTACTATGTACTTTAGTAGGTAGTAATTATGTGAACAATGAATGTATCTATAAGATATCTATTCTTAAATATATTTTATATTATTTATTATAAGGTAAATTTTTTGTATTATATTACAACAATACATTATACTATTAGCAATTAAATATCGAGGAAAATGTGATTTGTTTAAATATATAATGTACTATAGTAAAAAAATATATATAGTAATATAAAAATATAAAGTTATATTATATACATAAATTTCGTTGTCCGTGATAAATATATACAGTGTGTCCCATAAGTCTAGAACCATAGGAAAAATGTATTATTCATTATATATTATTTTAATGTGTACTTCATTAAATAAAATACTTACAAAAGAGTCGAGTACTGTACAGTTAAACTAAAATCCACACTTAGAGAACTTTATCAATATATTCACCATTTTGAAGGATATAAACACATAAACAGTTAATCCAGTCCGCTAACACACATGAAATTATAGAAAAACAATACCAAGAGAGTTCACTCGGTCAAAAAAGCGTAAATATGTTTATTTAAATATTCAGAGTTCGCGTTTTTATATTCTCACCAAAGCGATGGTAATTTACGTTCTAAAACAGTATAAAAGATCGAATTTCAAACTGGCAAATGTACATGATATAAAGTACTGATATGAAAAGTAAAAATATAGAAATGTGCGCCTGAATTAGAGCTACAATAATATGTAATTTATAGGAGTATAGCTTGAATAATAACAAAGTTTTTCGAAAGCGGAAAATAACTAATTTTGCCTACTTTTAAGCCGTAGGAATACGAAATAAAGTGCCCGTACAATATTAATATAGGCTATGCATATCAAATAATGTAGGCAAAACTTTTTTATTATTTAAGTTATACTTCTATAAATTACATATTATTGTAGCTGACATTCTGACGCATACTTTGATATTTTTTGGTTCAGTTTTCAAAATGGTGTATTTTCCGCTTGAATCAAAAGAGAACCCTTTTTACAATATTATATTTTTTGGTCATTATAGTGTGGAACAAACATTAATGGTTTTATATGACGTTATTATTACTACTTCATAGCACGTGTTATTAAATATAACTATTTTAACTAATTTCGTTTTGATTGAATGACATATTTAAATTTTATTGAAAATCGATTTGTATTTATAAAATACTACTCAACACTTTTCATGGGAATAAAGTAGTATGTTACCGTAAATCAAGGAGGCAATTTTTTAAAGCATTTTTAAAATTAAATTCGAAATTTACATGGTCAAATTATCTTGTCTGTAAAGTTTGATAGATGTATACATTCAAATGCTCTAAGTGAACTCTCTTGGTATTATTACTCTATGCATGGAATGATGTCATGATTAATGTGGTAGCATGATGTAATGAAATGTTGGAGTAGATGTTCCACATCCTGAATTTTCTCTTGGTAAACTAGACTTTAAATTCCCCCATAAGTAAAAATCCAATGGCATTAGATTGGGGCTCCTAGGCGGCCATTCTGCTGGGTCTCTGTGCCCTATCTAGTGATTAGGGAACCGTTTATCCAGATAAGCTCTTACATTGAGACAGAAATGGGGTGGTGCATCATCTTGTTGGAACCATAATGGATAGTCTTCATTATCTTCTGTTATAAGACTGGAGAAAACATCCTCCTTAAGCATATCTAAGTAAATAGCATCTGTGACATTGCCATAAAAAAAAATTGGCCCACAATTTGATTCTTCCAAATCCCACACGTCATACAATCAATTAGGGAGGTCCATGTTCTTTACAATCAACAAACCAATGGGAATTTTTATTGGACCAATACTGACTGTTGTGCCTGTTTACTTCACCGCTTGTACAAAAATAGCTTTGTAAAGGGAATAGTGGGAGAAAAATCGTTGTTTTGATCATGCAGTTCCAATGCCCATTCGCAAGATTCTACGCACCTATCTGAATCACCATCGTTCAATTTTTGAATGAGTTACATTTTATATGGATGCCAACTGTTAAATTTAAGAATATGATGAACACTACTTTTGGACACTCCTGTTTCATAAGATAATCGACAAAGAGATTTTTGACTTTTTGAGGCACTGGCTAAAACACAAATCACCTATGCGGCTACATCTATATTCTATAAGTATATGAATACACATGTCACTATCAACAGAAATTTAAATAGACATATTTGTATATATAAGATGTTTTTCCTTATGATTCCGGATTTATGGGACACTCTTACACTTCATATTAAAAAAAATAGAATAGAATACATGAATTAGTTTACTAATATTCGCGTTAAGAGTATCATATTAATAATTGAAGAAAAAAATCAAAATTCGCGCTAAAAATTAAACACGATTATTTTTATATAAATACCATGTATAGTTTAAAAGGAATGCTGGCAAGGGGTCCCGATTTAAAATAATATAGTTTACAATGTTTCAAATAAAAAACCGTGTTTGATTTGTTCATTTAGTTAGGAAATATTCTCGTTTGAAATACGAAAAATGTTTACGCTTAATACATTTTTGTTTTAAACAAATAAGCTAGTTATTAATATTACTATTACTACTACCTAAGAAGTAGTAAGACTGAAACTTTGTCAGATAATATTACAATTCAACTTTAAAATTCTTTAAACAATAAATGTTGTCAAAGCTTTTACATTCACTCTTTCTTACATACAACACATAATGGATATGGGAATGACATCTTTAACTGTCCTGCAAGAGTTTTTTTATATACACTCTAATGTAAATTACATTTTAAAAACTAGTCATATGTCTCTTTACTTTTAAGGATTACTGATTTCAAAATAAAAATCGACAGCACATCATTATTGAAAGAAATATGGGGGGTTAATTTATTATGTGGAGAAAATAAATGGGAAACTAATAATATTTGCATAACAGAATAAAATAATACTATACTACCATTAAGTAATATATTGCACAAATAATTATTTTCTTTTATATCAAGGAAATATATATAAAAATACTAATAAAGACATGCAGTTTTTTAAGTATACAAAAATGTTATCAAAAATAAAAAATCTTCTAAATATTTCATTTTTAAACCCCGTCAATAAAGTTTGTAAATAGATGTCAAACAAACTACCATTTAATCAAAAAATCTTTCTGAATTATTACATAATAATTACAATTTTATTTAGCGAACATAATTAATTGTGTAAAATTGTACAGAATTGTGTGTACAAATAAAACTTTTGTTGTAATCGTTTTGGAATAATACCTATCTTTATTTGGTATAATGTGCTTTGGAAGTGGTCATTCAACAGTACATACTTTTAGATGACTCCACATTTAAAGGTATATGCCCACATGCTCCTGATCTTCTTATCCTAACCGTTTAACTAAATTTACAGATAAAGCGGTTTACTAAAAATTGTATGCACCTTTTCCTTCAATAATTCTTATATATTCATTTTTGCATTTGTATTTGAGGAAATACGATACTAAAATTTAAATTATCGATCGATTGGTATTAAATGTCTTGTAATATTTTTCCATCTGATAATTTTATTATTACATTGTTTCCAACACAAAATTAACAACTTTCTGATTATATTACTGTCTATTTTAGAAGTGAAAAGTCTAAATATTTAGGGCCAATATATATTCCCTATTTCTCGACGTGCACATGCCTCAGCAAAAGTCTAAATTCGGGCCTGGATAAGAAAGTGTTGAATGATATACCAGAAGACGGATCACATAATTATAAATAATAAATTAATTGTAGGATTTTTCTTATTTTATTGTGATATAACTGTACAAGTATTATAACTTAAATAATTGTTTACTCAGAGAGTGCCATGGTAAATATATCCGTTATATACAGTCCATGTGGGTGGGGTCTTACCAATTGATCACTCATTAGTTTCAGTAGTAATTGGAAATTTCAATTTCAATCTAAAAAGAGCTTTTTAAAAGGAAAAATATAATAAAAGTGATAAAAATTGGGATTCTATAATGTGTTATTAGTGTGTGTGGGTACCTTATAATTTGCACTATACATTAACATTGGTAACCTAATTTTAGCATAAATCAAATATGGCGTAACGCGTGTGAAATCATGACATTTCAAGAACTTAGAAATAATTTTTTAATTTTTTTATTGTGAAAGCTACAAATAGATTGATGATTTCGTACGCATTCCACCATATTAGCTCAGCTGTCCTTGCTATATTTCCATTTTTTTAGAGAGATACCCATCTGGATATTATATTATCTGTGGTTCATCTAGTATAAAGTTCACGATTTGCTTTAGATCAATTGATATGAATATGTTTAAAGTATCATATAACAAATATATAACAAACAGTTTTTATACTTATATATGTAAGAAAAAATTAATTTAAAATTTTCATAATATTTGTTTTGTTTTTTATTTTAATGTTGCAAAAGAATAACCAGAAATAGTTTCTATAATAAGCTAAAATATTTATACATAAAATTGTATTTCTAGAAATAATATTTACCTTTAAAATTTACCTATAATGTCTATTTCATAATACCACGTAATTTGAATACATAGATATTTGCTTTATTTCCATACATTATTATACCATGAAATATTTATTTGTTGTAGAAATATATCTTAAATATAATTCTATCGATGACTTAAAAAAGTATTTATCTTAAAGAACGATTTAAATATGATTATGGAGAGACTCATATATTATATCTTAGATGAAATGAGTATACGTTATACATATAATTAGATATAGGTACATATTATGTCTCGTGTTTGAACTATTTATTACACTAAGGTATAACTGTTTATCTTCAACTATTTTATATCATTTATATAATATATAGATGTGTATTTATTTATTTATTTACATTATATTATATTATATATTTAGTAAAAGTTTAAAAACAAGTTTCCACGCCACATACATATAAATGATATGCATATTATATATATTTATACATGCATATAAATACCAGACATATTTTGCTGAAGTCAACATTTCAAATTTATATTAAAAATATATATAGACAGAAAAAAATATTTGTATTCGTATTCGTATATTTAGCAGCTGAAACAAATGAAATATATTTGAGGTATAAAAAGTGAAAGAAGACTTGGAATCTGAATTTAACGATATATATTGAGACACAGCTGAGGCGTATATACTGGGCATCATTTCGAATTTTTATTCTGCGTTTTCCAGTAATGAGATTTCTTGAGTAACCCAAATTCGATTGTCGATAAAGAAAAATTAGACTCTAACGCGTTCAGCACTGAAGACAGGACGGGCAATTGAAGTAGTCTTCCCATTTTCAAGCGATCAGAATTATTTCCCCCTTTTTTCGTAGTCGATGTCATCATTGTGCCGTGTGGGTCTAGTTTTTTATATAACTGTCCCGTTCTAAATAGACATTATATTCGTGAATACTTGGTCAGCTTTGCATTGCATTTCGGTTCTGAACAAACGTTTTCCTAACATTACGGACCCGAGTAACCTCATCAATTTAAACGCTCATCAGTTTTTGCCCACCCACTATATCTACTTTATGCCTCCTTTCTCCTCCTCTGTCCTTCAGTTGGGGGACAAAATCGAGTGCGTTGGATCATCCGACAACTATTTGGATTATTTTTCTGCCAGCAAAAAACGTCCCATTCTCAAAATCCTATCCCCCACTTGTTTTTTCAGTTTGACTTTTAAAGATTCATTTCTTGGAAATGGATAGGGAATTTATGTGTGTGTGTACTTCATTTGAAAAATAAATAGTAGTTAGGGAAATTGTCGGTAAATACGATATTGTTTAGAGATAAGATAGTAAAAGTAAAATCCAAAACAAGTTTAATAAAGTACATTGTAATGTACCTATATCGCGTAAATTAGAAAATAGCAAATATTACTATGTTTTAGAGTTAGGCTTCTTTTGGAATGTTGAAATAAGTTATCTATTTGCTAAGCAGAGTATCTTAAAAATAAGATTTACTATTTTAATAGGAGCGGAATCATCCCTTTACATTTATATCTTTGTGTAATCTATATTGTTTTTACAATTAAGAAAATATCTTATAATTTACTGATACGTATTTTGATTTTATTATGGCAATATTCACTTAGTAGGTATGTATAATAATTTGTAATATTATATCTAAATTATATAGTAATTTACATATTAAATATAATTTGTAATTTTTATATATTTAATTTAATTTAATATATATAATTTTAAATTAAATAAATCCTATGAATTCTATGAATTTATAACAATTTAAATAATTTTTATAGAAAAGTATTTACATATACTCATCTATTGATTTTTTTCTATGCATAGATTGAAAAGTCGATTTTTCTTTACAAAAGTTGTAAAGAAAAGTAATACTTTTCCTTACAA
>JAYRBW010037260.1:0-11852 GCA_036023295.1 Invenusta paracnida | reverse complement strand
TGACTAGGAACCAGAGGTTCGAAAATTTGTGCCTATAATATACTTTAAATTACAGCAAGTGCTCTTCTTACTTATCTATCTTTTCATTGTTATCGTATTATTATATTACTAAAGTTTAATGTTTTTCTCTTTTCAGGGCAATTTATGATGAACCGGCGAAATTATCATCGTAAGTTTTTGACTAATTGTAAAATTTTCCTTTTCGAATGGATTGTGATATATATTGAAATATTTTTGTTTCTCATAAATGTTAAATTCATAGTGCACGTTAATAAATATCGTAGCTTTAATAGGCATGTTTACAATTTAGTATATGCTTGTTATTACAAAGTGTTCTAGGTAATAAAATTAAATCCAATGATATATATTTTTATTTATAACCTGTGTCTACACTTTAACATACTACTATTCATATAATTTTTGTAATTTGTGCTCTATTATACTCACTATTTTTTTATACATTCAGTCAACCGAAGAACGACAATGATGATTCCCACACAAAGGCAGTTGCACTACACTACAATGCTCAACCTGTAGCTGGAGTGAAGGAGCGAACCAGTTCACGAATCTACCATATGCGCAATTTTAACAATTGGATCAAGAGCATGTTAATCCAGAACTACGGAACCAAGTGCCAGTCATCCAATAATCGTGGTCCCATTCGTTTCCTCGATATGTGCTCTGGGAAGGGTGGTGATCAGATCAAATTTCGCAAAGCGGCTGCCGACCATGTAGCGTTTGTCGATATTGCCGAGGTTTCTGTTACACAGAGTCGGGAGCGCTTCGACGACATGGTTGTACGTGCCAAATCTGAGCGAGGGCGTAATCCAGGCCGAGTATTTACTGCTGAATTTCTTGTGGCAGACTGTACGCGTGAACGTCTAATTGATAGACAACAATCGTATCGACAAAGCTTTGATATGGTCAGTTGTCAGTTCGCCTTTCATTATTCTTTTGAGAGTATTGGCCAAGCTCGGATGATGCTACGTAATGTCTCCGAGTGTCTTCGCCCCGGTGGCTACTTTATTGGGACAACTACCAATGCCAACGAGATTGTAAAACGATTGCGAAAGCAACAGAAGACTGCACCTGATGCTACTAGTTTCGGCAATGAAGTATACAAGATTGAGTTTGATCAGCCTGAGGGTGACCAAGGGTTCCCGCTCTTTGGGGCCAAATACAATTTCTATCTGGAAGGTGTTGTCGACTGTCCTGAATACCTAACTTACTTGCCAATGATGGAGGAACTCGCGAAGGAAGTTGGACTCAGTTTGGTAGAAACCATTGATTTCCATCAGATATTTGATCGGCATGTCTCAGACTCGGATGGTGAGAAACTTCTACAAAAAATGCAATGCTTCGAGGCCTATCCCGCCGAAGAGGGTGTGGCACTTATGAGTACTGAGCCTGATGCTTACATGTCCGCCCAGTCCTATCTCGATTGCACTGGTGCTTCCGACGATGCTTGTTTAGGCACCATGTCGAAATCTGAATGGGAAACAGTTGGACTCTACATAGCATTTGCCTTCAGGAAAGCAGATTCTAATTATTGACTTTTAAAATTACGAGATATGAGTAACTAACTAATCTTGTATTATGGCACTGTGCCTAACAATATTAATCACTTTTATTCATCTCATTCTCCGCTGTCAAATCCGTTATTCAAATAGTTTTGGAACCTCACTTAACATTTGTTGCAGCGGTGTTTCTTATCCTTGTTTATCCATTTCTGCACACATTATGATGATCTACATAAGCATGCATCTTATTGCAGTTTCAATGTATAGATATGTATAATACTGTTTAACCATGTATTCTTTTACTACTGTCTTTAAGAAAAAAATTTTTTGAAGTTGTCATTCCATTATTCTGTACATAATGTTCTATTTTGAAATAGTTTATCGGAATAATTTTTGTCATTGTGTTTGATTATGGAATGCAGACTGTTTATAATGTATCTTGTCCTGTTAGTGTTCATAAAATTTTCTTATAATGAAATATATCAAACGTGGTATAGCCAATTGTTATTTTTTTATTTTTTTTATTTAATAATACGGTTAACGTGTGTTTATCTTTATATAGAACTACTACATTGCTGTATAAAGATAGAAAGTTTAACCTCTAACAAAATGAATGCGGCATGTAAACTCTACATTTCTGAAAAACAGATGTCGAATATATTTTAATCAAAAAATGTGATAAATTATTTAAAATATATAAATTATTTTGTGGTGAGGTTTCATGCCAGTTCTATGAAAATATACAATACCTACAGAGACATAAAGAAATGAAAAGAAGAAATTTGTAAATCCTCCCGTAATGGTGCCTAGCATCAACTCCATAATGTTATGAAAACTGTGCAGCCAAAATCTCTGTTGCGGTATGGATCTTTCAACCTGATTCTATCCACAGACGTTCTCAATGAGATTGAGGTATCAATCATTCGGCTCTATATAATTCCATGTTAGCGACTGCATTGTCTTGCTGGAACTAATGCGCCCCAAAGTAGACTGTAGGTTGAACAAAGCTAGGAACTCTTATTTTCCGTCAGACGTAGTATCTCTGATAGTTCTGGAGAGATAGTGAGGTCTGACCCCGTGGTCCTGTCTCCAGCGCTCGGGACAATAAACGATTAGTGGTTCAAGCGATAACTCAATTCTAGATTGTGGTATTGTCGCTAGAACGTCTAACGAGGCTGGTCGTTCTTAGTCGTATACAGTAGTATACGTCATATGCAAACGCGTGCAGAGACAGTAAATATGGTACACATGAAATCTGGAGATAGCTTTATATCTCTGTATGTACTGTATATTTTATCATATTTCCTAGAATTGTCCTAAAACCTCGTCGCATTTAGAGTAAACAATTAACTTGTAATATTGTGTTCCTAAAATATATAAAAAATTACATGATGTTGCGTTTCTTTTTTGAATATGAAGTAAACTAAATTAATCTGAAATACGACTATTTTACCCCAATGTTACTTATCCTCAGAAGAAGTTATTAAGCAACGATTATGTTCTCCATTGTTCGGTATTTTGATAAATTATTTTTTAATTGTATTCGTTTATTTAATAAGATATTATTTGTTAATCTTTTATTGTTAGTTTAAAAATGTGACTATTTTTCTCATTTGAATATTAAAGTGCTATTGTTTCTTTTATTAGATGGCAATATCAATTGTTCAGAAAATTGTCTCTTTCATGCGTAAGTTCAAGTTTCTATTGAGGTTATCATGTTAGTATTTTTTCGCTTTTGCTATGTTATTTGCATTATATTTTATGTTAAGGTCCCCAATTTTTCACGAGAGCAGGACTGCTACGAACATCCGCTTATTCCACATCAAGATCGTCTGATACCCCCATAACTACTACAAAAACAGTCATACCTTCCCAGCCAATGTCTATACAAACGATAGCAGAGAAATTCAAAGGTTTTGATGGGTAAGTTTTCATTCTTGTATTTAAATGCCTTAAAAATTTCGCAACAACTACGGTTTTGTTGTTATAACTAAATGCGTTATTGATGATATATCTATTTCATTATTTTTTTTTTATTTATAACTAGATACTATTTTATGAAAAGCCGATTGACAAATGCCACGAATGATAATTGTTTTATTTAACTATTCATATAAAGTTGTTGAAAAATAGTTGATCATCACAAAGTTAACTAGGTTTAGTGTAATCTTGTGATTTTTTGGAATTAGCATTTTATCATTAAAATATTTTAATAATTAGTTTAGTGAGCTGTTTTATGTATGATATTTAATGTAATTTTTATCATGTCGTTTGACTGTTTCATTAATAATATTACAATAAGCATGAGCGCTGATAGATATATATTGAAAAGTATTTGAGAATTATTATAAATAATGTCAATTTTATTTATATTTTACAACCACTTCATTAATGTCGTCCGTTTATTGCTTGTTATTTTTTTACTGTTTAACCTATTCATTCTTTGGGGGTCAGTATATTAAAGAAAACGCACGAAACTCGTTTAGTAATGTTTTGTTTTTATTTAATTAAATAACCCTTTAAATATGTATTCATTAGTGTTCATATTTATTTGAAATATTGTGGATGGAGCACTAACTTAAACTCTTACATTGAAATATATTTAAACTTTATTACTTATTTCTAAGAACTTTTGAAAGTAAATTATTTATATTCTCTATTTACTTGCAAACTAGTTATCTGAATTACAATTTTAAGGTATGGTCTATTTGTGTAACTTTCAGACTGAATCATAGCCCTGTTACTGAGGAAACCTTAACTAGTATCGTGGGTGACCAGGCCTACCACGAACTCCCCATCATGTACATTCTGTCCAGCCGAAATAACACCAAGATGTGCTTGACTGATTGCAATGGACGTGTGCTCATGATCACCAGCTGCGGTGTGGAAGGATTCAAGAATGCCAACAAGCAGACAACTGTCGCCTGTCAGGCCACTGGCATCTCGATTGGACTAAAAGCTAAGAAGACAGGCGTCTCTACGATTCGTGTAGTGTTCAAGGGGATTGGCAGAGGCCGGCTGGTTAGTATACAACTCCAATAGCGTATCTAATTTTTATTTAAAATGTTCAGTCTTAGTTGTATATTCACAAACAATTGGGACTATGTTCCACATAGTCTAGTGCAACATAGAAATTACACTTTACTATCCAAGATTAACATCCATATTCATAAGATTAAGGGACCTAAGGTTTACTAATTTTTAAACATGAGAGGAAAGCTCAATGATTTTTCAACCATTTTGCCTTTATTCTCGTATTCTCGGCTAACAATGTATGAAATATTTATAAACAAAGAGATGAATATACTATTTACTTATAAGTATATACTCATACATATACGAGTATTCTTTCATTGTGGATAGTTGACTATATATATATATTTCCCCAAATAAATTTTACAAAAAAGTAGTTTGTATAGTTTGATGTTGTACCTAGTAAAATAGCTTGACTTGCTATATAGCATGTTATAAATGAAAGCGACGATTCAATATCTCATAGACCTCTGTACCTGTCACGATAGCTAGACAGAGCTTTCCATTAGGTCTGCCACTAGTGGACCTACTCAGAAATATATTAGCTCAACCACAAATATCTGAAATAGTTTTGATAAACAGCATACGATATATGTAAATGGGCTCAACTCTGAGAGACGTTTTTTTTCTTTCTGGCTCAACTGGTTGACTGCCAATAAGAAATAATATCAGTGTACGTGCCACCACATTGTCACTTTTTAGACTTTTTTTTATTGTAGCATACAAATTGTTCTAAAAATGTACAGTACAATCTTTACAAATTGTTTTCTAGCTTGAAACGCTGTAGGAACTAATGTGTGTCGTTCCCAACTCGCGGCTAAATATATGTAAATATGACCAACAGTCTTGGTTCAAACCCCCTATATCCATCATTACGACATTAGATATAAATCACCGTACAGTAACTTGTAAGACATTCCCATTATAGAAACACACTGGAAATTGGAAGTAGCCAACTGACCAACGTTCACGGAAGACATAAAGAATGAGATCTCCATCAATAATAATGCCGAAATAAACCTGAAGGACCTGATCAGTCCCACCATCAAAGTAGCAGAAATGTATTTATGTATTTATTTATTTTATTTAACCACAATAGCTGTAATAAAAATTACAATCAAAGTTGGAGAATTGCTAAAACATACATAGTGAGGGAAAAGTACAGACATGACAGAAGAGGGGAGACAATATAGTAACGTAGTGGGGAGCATTGATGTAACAGAGAAAGTAACATCAGAATTAACGTAGATGTATTTAAATTCGTCGGAAGGTTGATTAATTATTATTATGAATGCGTAAGGACTTAGCATTGCGCAAGGCGGAGGTACGGTTATTGTAGCTATGAAAAATAACTGAAAAGACGAGGACGGTTGCTGACTATTTGTCCAATACGGTCAATACCAACATCAGGAGGACACTTCGGTTTAGTTAGTACACGTTTAACGACATCGGCATCACTACCATTGTTGTCAGCGACGCCGAAAATTACAATGTTATTAGCAATTTCCTTACGTTACTGGGTGTATATCGTACTTTTACACCAAAGCAACACAGACAAAACATGGCTGAACCCAGATATCAGACTTCCTTGGTGGATTGACTTACATGATAACATTATTCACAGCACTAACACAAGTAAAGTTTGGAAACTGGTTAAGTCGCTTAGCGGATCACAGGAGTACCTACCGCCATCTTCTGCTTAGAGTCTTTCGCTGCACCAACTTGCCTAACATTTGTACTTCAAATTCAGTAGAATCCATCATTGAACCCAAAATTTCTGATGACACCAATGAACAATTTGCTGCCTCTAAATCTCTTGAGCATAGCCATCTTAAATTGAGATATATAAAGTCATTCAGTGATTGTTTATATATAGGTAGACTGGATATATATTTTTTCAACTTTCTATTTTATGTGAACTTGTGGTTTTGTTGAGTTGAGTAAGAATTCTTCCGAATATATACCCTTGTGCACAATTTTAATGACTTGTAGGGACCACTATACATGAAAAGACAAGTGTAGAAATAAGTTTTTCTTTTATAAATTTTTCGAAAAAGTTACCTTAGCTGGAGACTAGTTGCTCAAAAGTCAATTATAGACACATCGATTGGCGAAATGAAATTACTAATATTATTTTAATTCTAAATGAATTGTTTCTAAAAAAATATATACATAATAATAATATTATATCGTATTTTTTTCATTTTTAATAGTGTGGTGCAGTTTTGAATGCGGAAATAACATCAAATATTGATTGGAGTATGGCAGCCTAAAAAGATCATACAACAAAAATGCAAGAATGAGTGAATATGTCGACATATTCCTGACATGCTTCTGTGCACATAAACACGAATATGTCGACATATTCACTTATTCTTACATTTTTCTTGTGTGATCCTTCTCGCCCGCCATACTGCAAAACTGTTTTAATTAGAATAAAATATGTAGGTTATATTTTTGAATTAACAGAAAAATTAAGACTAAGAAATTATGGCATACACACACAAAAGAACTCTGTGGGATTGAAAAATAAGAATAGGCATCTACAGACAGGGGAATAACTTGCAAGCAAAAGTGTCTGTAACAGCCAATTATTATTGAACTAATACAATGCAGGATACAACAAAGCAACGACGAGATGAGTTGGTCAAAGTAGAAAAGTATGAAAATTGATGGACACTTGTGTCTGTGATCATGACTTAAATTCCACAATTTTTCGATTTTATTAGAAGTATTATTTTAAATTATTATCTGTTTCGTGTATACTTACTTTCCTATGTTTATCGCTAACATTTTAAGTCTAATTTATTCAGGTGAAATTTTACATGTTTTTTCATTGACTTTTTTTCATTTTTGTGTAATATGCCCAATTTATCAAAAGTTTTCACATAAAATCTAAGAATATATTAGACTGACTGGGATATGATGTCACGTAGGTATTTAATGCATCAACAATTTATATGATGATTGATTATAATTTTCTTAATAAATGTGCCTGAAGTATTCTATTTATTTTTACGAATAACATTTTCTGAAATATACATTTCTGTGTATGAATTACAATTCCAAGTCGTTTACAAATAATTTGTATGTCGTTTATTATTTTTTTACTGTTAAATTTTATTTAGTCGAATTGCATAGAGTATTTAAAAAAAAATTCTGTTACACTATTAGGTTTAATATTATTTTGCGTGTAATGTTTAATTAATGATAAAAATATATGGATATTTGCTACTGTATGTTAATTTATTGATAGCGCAAAAATTAAAGTGACTTAAACTTTAAACCATATTTTAAAATATGATTTGTTTATTTTTCATTGAAGCATTAAATAGATCTTAAATAACGAACTTACCCCGGTCTACCCTAATATTTTAAAATTGAACTACATACATATATTTAATGTTATTATTTGTGTTAGTATAGATGCCACAATATTTTTTAATTGAAAGAAAGAATTGATTCCCAGAAAATCTATTTAATAATTATATAATTCTTATACTAGGTTAATTGTGTACATTAGAAACGTTTTTGTGTTAAAATGTAATGGTAAAAATGTTAATTTAATATTAAACATCTTAATTTTACTGTTTGTTACGTATTTTAAAAATTAAGCAAAAAAACATCAATTGCTGTTCTTTAAAATACTAAACTTGTATTCGTGAAAAAATATTTAGTAGCATATAACTATAGGTCATAGTTTATAAGTCATATTTTTAAAAGAGTTTACTAATATTTGTTTTTAAATTGTTTAAAGCTTAAGCTAGTCTTTTAACATTTTCATCTCTAAATTTCAAGTAAATTTTTTTATTAACGCGCATTTCTAAGTTAGATTGTTTGAAACATGTGTGTACTTTTCCGTAAAACTTCTCAATCGAGCTACAATATATTTCTTTTGTCAGATATAGATTTGGATATGTACATGGATATGGATATTTCAAACAATTACATGCTTTTGTATTTACAGCCAGGATTGCAAGGTTTAAACATGGCCGGTCTAAACATTGTTTCTATCACAGATGATACCGCATTTCATTATGGATTGGGTCGACGTCCTCGGAAAGTTCGAAGAATGTAATTAAAACTAATTAATCTTAATATTTACTCTACTTCTATGTATATTTTATAGTACTGTAAGTCAATACAAATAAAAAAATATATATTGTACTAGTCTTTGGATTCTTTATTATCTGTGGATATAACTAACGTGCAAATAGTATTTAATGGGTGTTATAGATATAATTTAATAATCGAATATATATAATTAATTTCGTTTATTTACGCATTATGATACACTTTAAATAATTATTATATTTTCACTTCACTTATACTACGGGGTATATTGCACACATGCTTTGCCGGGATATATCTGCAATTTGTTGGATAATTCTTAATGAGTCGTATTTATGGGCTTAAGATTTATATATACAACCCCTGACAAAAGAAAAGCGACATAAGAAATTTTGCACTTAGAATTTTTCTATTTTAAATATATTTTCATTGAAAATTGAGATAATACAAATATATAATCTTTACTTTAAATTTAATGAAGTTTTATGAAAATTATTTATATTGTATTATTTCAGTTTTCAAAGAAAATATATTTAAAATAGAAAAATATGATGTCGCGTTTCTTTTGTCTTGTCAAGGGTTGTATATATATTATATCCCTGAAAAGCATGTATGAAATTTACTCTGCAGTATACGTATTAGAAGCCACATATTTTTCTTAACTTTGTTGTTTTTATATAAATAAGTAAATATTAATCTGATATCAGTATATGCTATTAAATAACTTTAATTTCAGGTAAACCAGAATTAAAGTACAATAATTAAATGTGTATTAATTCTAAATTTTTATCTAAAAATTCAACGTAATGTAAATCGCGTTTAATTTAAACTGAATAATATATTTTAATTCCATTGTTTGATATATTATAACATTTTGAGTATAATGTACAGCAAAGTTGTTTTTTTCGATACGACTGCTACTTCACAAATAGGTGTTGTGATAATAATAAAAAATTTTAACTTAAAAGAAATATCTACAGTAGAAATCGTTATATTGGGGGGTGCGTCATAAAAAACACTAAATTGAATAAGCACAAGAGTGAAAGTATAAGAACGAACGTGTAAAACCTGAATAAGAGCGTAGCATGAAATTGAAAAGCGCGAGACTGAATAAGGGCGAAAGTATAAATCCTTAATAAGAGCGAATTGACATATTATACATCTATAATTAGTAAGCTGGATGGATGTGACGAAGCAAAAGCCTAGAATAATACTCGGAACGATCGAATATCAGTATTTTTACAATAGATCCGCCACTGGAGAGTAGGGAAGAAAATAGTAAATGAATACTGATTTCACGATTAAACACAATGCATACATAAATGCCCATCGTCGACTAGCTCACTAATTATAGAAATATATATCAATTCGCTTTTATATTCTGGTTTTATTATTTCGCGCTTATTCCGGTTTTGTTATTTCGCTCTTATTCAGTCTTGCGCTTAAAAGTTTCATGCTACGCTCTTATTCAGGTTTTATACTTTCGCTCTTATTCAGTCTCGCACTTGTTTGGTTTTATGCTACGCTCTTATTCAGGTTTTATACTTTTGCTCTTATTCATAAATCATAAATAATAGTTTCGCTCTTATTCAGAAAATGGCCTTACACTCTTATTCAGGTTTTATTTTTTCGCTCTTATTCAGTCTTGCGCTTATTACGGAATCATTTTCCGCTCTTATTCGGGTTTTTTATTTAGAAAATTTAGATAGGCAATTTAACATCTCGCTCTTATTCAGTGACGCGCTTATTCAGGCGACCCATTGTATTCCCGTATTTCACAAAAAATATAAATACTAATCTGCATATTTCCAAATTTTTTTTTAAATTGGTTTATGTAATAATATATATGGAAACGTTTTGTAAAAGCCTTATTTTTAAATCATATAAACACAAAATGTATATTTACAAATTAAAATTTGTATACAAAATAATGACGTCCTTAATAGTGTACCTTGTGGTCAGAAAACTATGACTGAGGAAACAATCAATAATAGCCTAAATCCAGTTTCTTCTTCAGAGGATGGTATGACGATAATTCAGAAACACCTGATGCTTCTCCACGACAATACAACTTGTGATCAAATATGAAGATTTAAATGAAGTTATATCTATTGTCAACTGATTATAATGACATGCAAAACTTGAGCCGGTATATATAGATTAAGCTCAATCATGAGTGAAACATCTTCATTGAGAAAAAACTTAAATTCTATTTTGTTTAGAAGATAGACTGTTATTATACGCATAAATTAAATGAACCAATTACTAATAGGTAATTAAAATCATCATCAATATAGTCGAGAAAAACACCATCATGAATTAAATCGTCAGTTGCTCATTGGACACTTCAGCGATGTTGTAATTATTGTCAGTAATCTCGGCCGTTTGCTCGCCAGATTGAACTAAACCATTTTTAGAGTAAGGAGTTAGGAAAATAAATTTTAATAACATGATATTGCTCTAAAATAACAAAGTTGATTAATCATTCAAAATATTCAATTTAAAAATAATTTTTTAAGAAACATTGTTTAATAAAAATTAAGAATGTTGATTTTTATCATTTTAGATCATACAAATATTTTTTTATTTCTATAATTTATAAAATCATATAACATAAGAATGTTATACTCACCAGGCACAATTTTTTTCTCTTTGTAATCACAGGACTGCTACTTAGGTAACTGTCAGAACTGCCATGATATATCTGTGCCAGTACTACAATTATTTTCAAATGTTCATGATGACTCTGTTGAAATTTCTTCTATAAATGAAACCAAACATACAAAAAGGTGTCTGAAACTCAACTCTTGTCTGCAATAAAGAAGAGTTAATGAGAAAACATCTATATGTTTCTAAAACTCAATTGCAACAGATTTCCCATTTGAAAAAAAAAAATAAGGGATGATGAAGTAAAAATCTTAAAATGTGTCTGTCCGTTACGGCGGAAATTATTTCATTACTTTTAAATTTAACGAAGTAGAGTCGTCAAATAAAAAACATTTAAATTAAAAATGAATGCATGTGTCAATTTTTAAAATGGTGCATATTAAATGTTCAGAGAGAATTAAAATTTAAAATAAAAGAAAAACATTTGGTGCAAAATTTCGCCTGTCCGTTACACAACCTCTTTATAAAATGCCACAGATATTATTCAGGGTTAACCTAGATCGGAAAACTAACCAATTTACGTAGTAAATGCTTAGGATTTCAACTCGGGGCCTATTTTCA
>JAYRBW010037249.1:0-11852 GCA_036023295.1 Invenusta paracnida | reverse complement strand
GCCTTTTATATTCGTCAAAGGTCTCAACAAGTCTAGTCGCTCTCCATTCTGTTTAATGCGGTAGAAGTCGAGAATTTGGCGTTTGTAAACGTCGAATTTGATTGAGCATTGCACCGTAATTTGATCACCTTCCTCTGGCTGTTTGATCGGTGTGATCTTTAGCCTGGGTAGCAAATGCCGGTTCCTACTAACGTACTCGTATACTCTCTTTTTACATTTCAAAATTAAGCCATGATAATAACTGTAGTGGTTTGTGTGAATTGGAGTATTAAGTTTTAAATAGCCTTTTTCAGAAGATACATTCAGTCTAGTTATGTATTGTCCACTTATCCATTTTCTACCAGTTTTAGATTTGGATAAATATTTCTCATACCTCAAATATTGGCAGATAGAATTCATGATATTATTTTCATTTATAACAGCACCTATACTGACATATAACCAACTTTTTTGATACAATATCATTATTTCTCCTGAATCGGTTCTCCTGACTTTTGTCGATTCAAGAAAAGATCCATTATTCAAAATTGTTATTCCTCGACTTCGATAGTCTTCCCCCTCGAATCCAGTTTCGCAGACGACAATCGCCACTCCATTTTTTAGGGTACTGCCTACAACTGCTCTTCCCACACGTTTCCAAGTTTCACCTCCTGTTTGTTTGACAATATGGACCTGATAGTCAGCGGGAACAAGATTGGCAGAATTGCAATATATGCCATTGGGGATCTTCTCAAAAATTGGAGTTCAAATAACTGTACAGGTTACTTTCACGATGATACAAACGAATGTGCAGAGTAAAATTAAAGCAACCTTGATCGAAGACATCTTGGTTAATTCTAGCGTTTTTATGAATTTTACTTTTAATATAGTTTATACAGTGCTTGTATAGTTAAGATAATTATTATTAGTTTCCATGTGATTTTTTCATTTTTTTAAGGAAGCAAGAACATGAACTTCAGCTGCGCTGCAAATAAATAATGTGTCCATATTAAACTTATTGTAACATTTTTCTTTAAATATCCTTGTATGTTTCCATTTATCTCACGCTATTCTGTTGATGGGTTAACAACTTACGCTGACTTTTTATTTATAGTCACATATTGCAGTGATATTTAAAAGCAACAAAAAATATATATTTGACAAAATAGACAATATCATTAATCATATGTGTGTACCTTTTAGATTACAAACACATTGTTTTTTATAAATAAAAGAAAATAAGACAACTATTAAATGAATGCAAACTAAAACTGATTCGAGTATAGAAGCAGCTGTTGCTTCGATAATTTATTATTTTTAAGAGTAACATGAATGTTATTCGTAATCCTAGTTGATAGTATACTATTTTGAAACATATGGTACCTTGTCCTATATATTTGGGAAAAAATTAAATTACACTATATAGGTACATATAATATAAGTTTGAATATTTCAGTCTATGAAATATGAAATATACATAATACTTTTTTTATCATTTTAACAACTATCAGATGCTATGAGAGAATATATATAAAGTTTTAACATCATAAGAAATTCCCGTGATAAACAGGACTCGTTCTAAAATGTATTTTCAGTTCACATTTTTGAAGAAGATGTAAGCGCGCCTGTCGCTATTAATCTCCCTAAATAACACAATTCCAACAAACTTTGGGTTTGGCTTATATTTTAACTTCCCATGTAGTTAAGTTATTGAGTTTAAGTTTTCAAATAAATAAGCAAGTATATTATCAAGATATCTAAAATGTGTTTTATTAATGTTATATGTTCTTTTAAATATATGAAATAGCCTTGTTTAACAATAAAACGTAAATAAATTGATAATAGAAAAATATATACTTATACTATATCGATCTTTATAACGATATTTTCAGTATATAATGAATCTACGAATCCAAAAATATAATGTATGAGGCTCAGCCATAGACTTTAAATAGAACAACCGCATTTAATATTCTGAGTCAAAAATAAAAAGATTGATAGTGTATTGACTAAATAATATCCCTATAGTTTGATATCCTATACCTATACAATACATATGATATACTGAATACAACTACTGTTTTTAGTCAAAAAGCTTCTTTTCTATCAATAGTAGACTTATACTTTATAGAGACTATAGTATAAAATGCTTTAATAATTATTTTATTGTCATGATATATATAAAGCACAGATTTTCTTAAATTACATTGTTATATCATTAATATCATGAGCCTCAAAAATATATTATTACTAAATATTGTTACCACACTTTGACTTACAGCAAAACATTTTATTTTTAGCATGCTGCAAAGCATATGGCTACAAGTTAAATACATATAACTTAAACAAGCACAGAAGTATTTCAAAATTATATCATCTACATATATTATAGTCATGACTCATAGTTGCTTGCTTTTAACAAACATATTATTAAATAATATGTGATGCCAATAATTAAGCAAATCATAAAGCTGATGCAACCGAAATATTTGTCATATTATTTCAATATAAATGAAATTCACTAAAGTTAGATATTTAGAATTTTCTATTTGAATTGCACCTTTAAAGATAAAACTTTTCAGTCTGTTAAAAAACTGTAAAAAATTAAGAAATACATCTATCAGACTATAATTATGAAAAATAGGACTTATTAATAAAAACTAAGCAATTCTCAACTATTTTATATTTAAGCTTAAGCTCAGATTGTATTAATATACGGCCTAATATAATTACCTGTGAAATTGAAGGCTGTCTTTGAATCTCGAAGTACAATTGATCGTGCAACTACTTTTAATCATTTTGTTTCTGCCACCCAAACAAAACGAAACGCCGAAAGTGAAACTATAGGGAATTTCTCGACTGTGATATGTCTACGTACATTTAAAGTCTATGGGCGCAGCCGAATAGATAATGTATTTGAATGAGTAGATTTTATCAATCGGGTATCTTCTATAAGTGTCAGTGTAATACACTATATTAATTAAACGATTTTAAAATATATATTTAAATTTTGTAATGAGAATTTATTATATTTGTAATTTACGATGGAGGCTGACTTGATTATAGACATTGACACATTTTGATTGTCTATTATTGAAAATTAGACATGAAATTTATGAAAATAACCAAAGCATTTCTGAACCAAATAGTTAAGATTTCACATCGCTACCGAAGAAAAAATTTAAGATGACATAAAGAGAAGAATCCCCGATAACACACGCCACAAAATTAAGTGGGAAATTTGTTTATTTAACAAATGGCTTAATGAATGGAAAATACGAACTGATGGCGGATTGAAAGTTTATACAGAGAATGAAAAATTTGTCGTAGTGTAAGTGATTTGAACTGTTGTTTAAAATATTTTTTCGCTAAAGTATGAAAATAAAATAAAGAATTGTACATACCAGAATCGCTAAAAGGAATCGTTTCGATGATTCAACTTTATTTTCATTCCAAAATAAGGAAGTGATCCTTTTTCCTTTTTAATAATCGTGAATTTCATTTAAGCCGAAATTGTTTAGATTCTCAAATGAAAATGTCGGCAACTGCTGGCAATTTAATGACCAAAGAAAAGTTCCTGTCCCATCGACTTTGACACGAAAGATCAACTTTGAGAAAATGGCACAATTTGTGTGTCAAATCCAAAACAGCTTGAAGCCACACTTTGGCATTCATTGCAATCTTAGATCAGCAAATGAACATCATGACTTGGAATTTGGTGAAAACTCCCAACTACAGCTAAAGAAAAAAAAGGAGGGATTATATAGTATATATTCAATATGCTGAACGTATTTAAAACAAATCAGATATGGTTTAGCTTCCACCCGCATGAAACCGAAGATGAAATCTTGAACATTGAAAAAGATGTGTAGTCAATCTTTACAAAAGTACATTGGCAGAGACCGGAAAATGCCACATGCAAATCATTTTATCTTAGTTTACTTCCAGAAAGGCAATTAAAAAGCAATGTATGGTAAAAATATTCTCCACTTATCATTCATTGCATTGAAAAGACAACAAAGAAATTAATGAAATTGATTCCTAATAATGGGGAAGACAAATTTTACTCTAATACCAGTTTAAGATAAACTGCAAAAAACATACTAGTAAAAGCGGACGTACTCAAAGAAGTTGCTTGCTTAAAAACTGGCCGATTCAGCGATGCTGCCGATTAAATATATATTCACCGAAACTGGTTTGAGAAGAATATGAGCAGTGTTCTATATCATTCGGGATCTCAACAAGAAATAACGCAACTGTCAAACAATGATAACGTTCCGGCATAATCCACAAGCTACGAAGAAAGAAATGCAAAACGAAAAGTATCATGCTTGAAAACTGTCATTTCACCAATTGTACATTTTAAGAACTATTGACTGTTATGCAATATTATTGTACGGGTAATCTAATAAAGGATTATTTACTTGGGTAATCTAATAGGAGATTATTTACTTGGATAATCCACTAGCAGATTACCTGCTGTATTGATTGAGATTGGTTGTTGTAAATTTAAATTTATCACAAAATAAATTTAAATTACATGGTTATAATCTAATGCATTACTTACACTAAACTAATAATAATCGTTGAATAAATGAATATATTCAACGTTATATTGAAGATCTCTGTATAATCATGAATGAATACTGAGTCCAGAATCTATTGCATAAAAATCAATTGCAGTGGATTATTCACTCAAAATGAATTGCATAAGCAATAGAAATTTTAATCAGTGAGATATTTTATTTACATAGTCATAGATAAAACAAAAAACCATTTACTGTATAATTTACAGTTTGTCATATCATACATGTATGCATAAACTAGAGAATATCAAGGTAACAAACCAACCACGTAATATGATATACATAATCATAAAGTGGAGTCAAATTAACATTTATTTAAAGCCTGAGTAAAAATTGAAATTGAAATTATTAAATATATTACCACCACCGGATAATAAAGCACGATAAAAAGAATTTGAATCATAATTGACATTTTTTTCTTGAATATTTGCAGATTGAGAAACGGAAGTTGTTGCTTGGTGTAAGGCAGCGGACATGCTCATCTCATATGTCTCACTTTCTATATATTTGTGTTGTTGATTTTGAAATTCGCCGTTTTTTTATTACTTCGTTTGGAATATTTGATTGGATTAAAGGCATTGGTGATGTCTTTCTAAGACTACTGTTCGAGAAGCTAGGTTTGGATTTCTTTATTGATGATTCAGCTGTTGGGAAATTTGAAATTTATGTCATTAGCTTTTTGGTAATCTTTTCAATGGAATGTATGCCGAAAGGATTAGTTTTGAACCAGCAGCCAGACTCAGAAAACGAAGAGTATATCAGATAAAATGTTTCACAATTTTAATTTCGAATTTTCCCCATAAACAATTCATCTTGGTGTTCTTTCCCGGCTCGTAGAGATTTACGCTTCAACTCGTAGATTCTCAGTGCATATTATCTCCTCCATTCAGTCAAATACCATATACATACACGAGTATATTATCTTTAGACATGTACCATAGGCAGGATGAATTGCTTAATTTTAGATTGTATGTTTACTAGTTGGCTGAAAGTTGCTCTTTCTATGTACAAGTCACAAATATTTTAAGAAATTAACTAGAAACAGATTTTGACAAACTTACTTACATACGTACTTATCTAAATCAGATATCAGAGAAATTGTGATAACTGTTATTATAGATATATTTTTTTTTATTAATAATAAATATTTTAATATTTTGTTAATGGTTAATCTTATTAGGATTACCAGAGATTCAAAAAGATTAATCATAGGTAATACCTTATACAAATCTTAATACAGACTTCTTTATACAGAGATCAGTAACTGTATTTGAGTCTATAGACATAAAATATCTTATAAGTTGGAAGCGGTCTCTGAGCTGGATAAATTATAATAATAGTTATAGACATGAATTTGTTAGACGCAATACCAGCTAAACCCAGTAGTAAGTAGTCTTGATTTGAACGCTGGACCACTGGATTGCAAGCCTCCCGTTCTATAACATAATGGTATGTATTCACTCTTTATAAAAATGAGTGACCACTCCACAAATTATAATCATGAACTTTTATTTATATGTATATTTGGTTCAAAGCATTGCAATCAATCAATATTGAGTCACTATTTATAATAAACATCGAAATACAATATACTATTTTATTAATTTTCAATTCTTTATAACTATGATAACAAATTACTACCTGTTAATTTACTTTTCCTATTAGGTACACATTATAACTTATATATACATTTCATTTATATATATATCTAACTGTTATATCTAATGCTTATGTTACTAATAATATAAAGGTTCGGTGCATTATTAATTACAACTAACTCAGACACAGCAATTTATAGACGAAAACCTGGTCTAGAATCAAGTGATTTCACTTTCGACAATTATTTCAGAGATCGATGTCTGATTATTATTAATTTGGGCGCTAATATTAAAGTCTGTCTACATTGAGTTGGGCCCTTTAGTTGCTGCATGTAAGCAAATTTATATTGAATTATAATTTAAACTAAATAAGTCGGTGTTTTTAACATAATCACGTTATTTATTATGCTACCAGTTACAAAATATTCCACTTCACCATTAGAAACTTTCATTTTAACACTATTTAATTCATTCATTAATTGTATGAAAACATAAGAATTAGTGTTTGAATTATTCTAGTTACAATTTAGTATGCAGTAACGACTTAATATGAAAGAATTTTTGAAATATCTTTTGAAATATCTTTTGACTAAAGGTACAAAATATTGTGAAATAACAGTGTAACTGTATATATTGTGTGTTAGCTATTTGTACATGTGTTGCTATATTTGTATAACAATTCCATTATCACTAAATCATTTTATGTCGAGCAAAAATAGTCAAACAGCTGAGCAATCTAATATGTATATATTTCAAGAATCATTGGAGACTGAAGCAGTGAAGCTTTAACATAAACGTGTTAACATATACATAATATTAGTTTACACAAGTACATAATTAATCTTGCGTAATAACTCGAGTACTACACTGTTACTTGAAGTATGCGCTACTCTGATTGGTCAGATCTGTCTCTACTTTCGGCAGTCAAGGGAACACTTGATTGCTTTGGCAGCTTGGATGGAACACCTGGTGGCGAGACAAATAGCAACGGCTGGCGGTTGGATAGCAAGAAGGCATTTAGCGGCGCAGAAACCAGCCTTCCCAACACACTTGAATAGACAACGCTTGCTGACTCTGTAGCTTTCCCACTCCTCTGACGTAAAGGGCATGTCTTCATCTGACTCCTCAATTGGGTCAAGGTCGTTCTCAGTGGAGACAAAGCTGCACACTGTGACTAGCACTATGAAGATGACGACTGGAAGTTGGAATTTCTGGAAGGAAGGAATATATTATAGATACAAGAAGAATACATTTTGTAAACACTAATTTTAAATGATTAATTTTTTGTATAAATATGTAAGTATATCGTAACAATATTTAAATAACTATAGGTTAATATGTGTTTATTAAAAATGTATATTGAACATTTTGTAATTAATTAGCATCTAATATATTGGCACTTTCAATAACTATATAAAACTGTACATTCCATAAATAGGAATCGAATACCCACTAAAACAATCTGCAATGACTGAGGGGTATATTAGAAGAAATTTGTTTTTAGTCATATTTTCTTTTCCAATTTACTATACAAAACAGAGTGGCACACAAAGATATACCCTTAACAAATAAATTATTTTTTAAAACTTAACAATGATTTGCATATCATAAAATTTACATATATATTAATAATATAGTATATATGTATAACAACAATAGTAGATTTAACAACATTGTTCAGTAGTTTGTGTGACTTTCATGAGCAGCACTGTGTTGTATGGATATATGTTAGCGGAAATAGGCATAATTAGGATTCATGCATTATTCCTAGTCATTAGGCATAAATCCTAATTATGGAATTAAATCCAGGCATTTGGCATAATTCTGCGACAGATATTCGAGTCAGGTGAGTATGAAGGCTTTTTTCAGTGGACTTTTTAGTCTACAAATATATAGTATTCAGTGGGACACCTGTAAATGTAGAGTCTTGTATTGTCGTAGAAAAATGCAGCATTTTCAAATTATATAGATTTTGAATATTATATATGAATAATATAGTATACATATATAGATATATATTCCTCTGAATACTATACAGACTCAAAAAGTCCACTGGAAAAAGTCTTCATACTCACCTGACTCGAATATCTGTGGCAGAATTATGCCAAATGCCTGAATTTAATTCCATGATTAGGATTTATGCCTAATGACTATAGGAATAATGCATGAATCCTAATTATGCCTATTATGCCTAACATACAACACAGTGTTGTGTAAAAAATATACTGGTTACTTATAAGTGAACATATTTGTGTATGTTAATTCTTATTGCAGCAGCGTCAAATTGTATGTAACATCTAAAAGATAATGAAATCAGTATTATACAAATGCAAAAAATATCGCAAAATGTACAAGAAATTTTATTAATTATAGGCCTAATAATTAATGAAACGTATAATATATTTAATACATCTTACCATATTTGCAGTTTTAAAGTGATCAATGTTCTTTAACGTGACAAATATAACTTTCTCAGCTTAACTACATTTCGTACAAAAATCGAGCACTTAAATAGGGGACATGTTATACTCAGCTGTTGTGTTCACAATGACTTTAAAATGAGCACTTTTAAAAATAAATTTACGATATCTTTGTATGTATGTAATTCTATTACTATAGCAATTGGTGCATATAATTAAAACTATATCACAATATCGTAGATTGCGTTATTCATTTCGTTTTTTCATTCATAACATTCGACAACTGATAATTAAAATCACTTAAGTAATTAAAAGCAAACGGTTATAATTAAATAAACAAGGGGCATATGACTTTATAAAGGTTATTGAGATCATCTACATATATGAGATCACCTATATACCAAATGCCAAAAGCATGTATATGTTCATGTCATTAGACACAGATGGAATCATATCAGCTAACCCCAAATATGGGACCTCCCAAATTGCTAGGGTCACCAATATTTTTATAATTATAATGTGCAGCAAATAGACGAAATCACCTAGTTTCATTATCTGGATCATACTTCCGCGTTTAATGGAACGTTTAGTGTACGTTACTTGAAATAATGTTGCCACTAAACTTTCTAATTTAACATTCTCTATAACAAAATTTATAAAACCAGTTCTATTTTTTCCACTATTGTTTTGAGTTTTTGAATAAATGAAACATGCACTTATTTTTTGTTAATAATGTTTGCGAATAACGAAAATCTAAAATATGTATTTGATATATATAGATGATTACATGTTTATACATGTACATATATAAAGGACCTATGTATGTATTGAAAATAATTTATACAACTTAAACAAATTCCCTGAATCTTGTTTTAGGTATTCTTTAGGTATGAAATATAAGCATACGCATAATGCTTAGATAAATGTCATAAATGTTTATTCAAATACCCTCAATTTACATTGATGAAAATGCATGTACATTGGCAGTTAATT
Organism: Invenusta paracnida; assembly: GCA_036023295.1. NCBI lineage: Eukaryota > Metazoa > Platyhelminthes > Proseriata > Coelogynoporidae > Invenusta > Invenusta paracnida. Next base: position 2,276 of record JAYRBW010037249.1, on the reverse strand, counting down.
ATTTTGTTAATAGCAAGATTAATTACTGCAATTGTACATCATATATTATATATTATATATATAAAAAATAAAAGTGCTACACTTCCCTCATACTAAACGTATACCTAGAAATTTCCCTCTTGACTATCTCTGTAGACTACTGCTCAGAGCTATCGATAGTGCCGATACAAACCAACAAATATTTTTATTATAATAATTATACATATTTCTTGGGCGATTAAACTTACTAACTATTTTTCAGTAATTTAGTTTCAATGAATTTTAAATACAAATGTAGCTTACTACTTTGAAAGTAGAATATTATCTAAAAAACACATTTAAAGAATTTGTATGATTAATATTTTATTATTATTATTATAGAATTAAAAAATAAATTTCAAAAATTAGATATTTAATTTAATTTAATTTAATTATGCCAATATAATTTACAGTTAAATGCTAAAATGAACTGTTCAATAGATAAAAACGAGCTGGAAATATGTATTAATCAATTTACATGTACTTAGAATTAAACTCTTGAAACAAACATTGTTTAGGCATTTATAAAATGTGCTTTTAACGCAATAATATTTATTTCTAAACATTATAATTCTTAATTCTCTTAATTGGATTATTTTACCTTTGTGATATGTTTTTTTACGTCCAAATGGGATAACGTTATTTGTAGACTTAATTTATATACTGTAAGTGTTCACGGAATCAATCGATTTCCCCACTCGGCGTCCTGCGTTTTTATGGCATGTTTGTTATGAAAGGCACTTTAAAAGTGTACGTTGCACTCTCAAGCTGTAATTATGAATATCTATCTAGACGTTTTTATTCAAGTGATCTTTTATCGGATATTGAGTTCAGATAATGAAGCAGTCACTTCTAAGTTCTACGTGATTACTTAAATAATACGGAGCATTATAGTTTTGACACACTTAAGTATGTATAATAACCTTAGCAATTCAATAACTGCGACCCACAGACTTCTTTCTATATTTAACTATTTAATAGAAGTCTGTGCTGCGACCGTGTGGCCGGGTTCATAAAAAACTATAATACATCAATTATGGGATTCTGCGCTCGAACACAATCAAGCTGATAACAGCTCTTTCATATCTTACAACGGATTTCCTAGTTTAATCAATTTTTGTTGATCGCACGTGTGAATCTTACTGTGGGAGGCAGTTTTCAACTTTCCAACACATCAATACATTTGGCCCGAGAAAAAATGAGGACATTCATGTTGCAAGGATGCCTTATAGGCGATACTAGACTGAGAAATATGTACAATAGAAAATTGAGAAGAAAATTGGACATACTGTATATCATAATAAAATCCATCTAGGTATTAATAAAATATACATTTTTATCTATAAACATTGACTTTAAATTATGCAGATTTATTAAAACGCGCTTTCTTACTCTATTTCTTGCTATTTCTTGCTACACATTGCTATTTATATTATACCGTACACCATTTATAGCCCCTTAAATAATCGGAAACAATATTTATAGTTCATTTCAAGAAAATGTTAAATAGAAAGGTTATTAACGTGCATTATATGAAAATAACCTATGTATTTGAAGAATTTCCTGTTCAATTTATGTATTTATGCATATTGACAATTGCAAATTACAAAGTTTCAAATAGCTTCTTTATAAAATGTATAATGAAATATATTATCATATACATTCATATATTGAAATATTTATTCAATTTTTATTAAATATTTAAGTAACGCATGATGTATTTTCAGAATTGGCTGCATGTTTAATAGTGAATTTATTTATTCAATCGTAGATATTTTAATTTAGCTTTCAATCTATTTATCTGCTTCTTTGTTTATTTACATAAATATTTATTTTTATCGGAATGTTCATTTTGTTATTGATTAATTATTCTAATGAAATATTTGATCAAATAGTTAATGTATTAGTTATGTTTATATGTATATTAGTTATGTATATAACTAAGGAAGTAATTGTGTTATGAATTTTAGCGTATACCTATAATAATTTGTTTAATCTATTTAATATAATTTATGCATAATATAAAAATAGTTTATTGTAAATTTAAGTTTCTATATATTTTAAACTGGCATATTATTATACATAATACATAGTATATCTGTTTAGTAATTTAATAAAAACTGATACATACTGAACACATATTAATTAAGTAAGTAATGTAGATAGTACCTACCTAAGTAGCGTTATCTAGACCTATGGCAATAGGTCGTTAGCTAGTAAAGCTAAGCGAACTATGTAGTAGGTAATATAGGATAGTT
>JAYRBW010037238.1:0-11852 GCA_036023295.1 Invenusta paracnida | reverse complement strand
ATAAAAGTGGTGTAAATTTTAGCAAAATTGATTGAGTAGTTTTCTTGTCAAAGGTACATAAAGATTAATAAGTTTAACCTTATGGAGATAGGGATATAAAATTAGTAACACCTCCCCTTAACTATATACATGAGATGTTTCAAAACTCGATTTGAAAATTATAGGGGAAATAGCTATTTGATATTTTAACCCACACAATACTTTGATCCAATTTCATATTGATCCGCAAGTTCACATAAAATCAAAGACAACTTGAAACAACTAGACAGAACACAGACTGCATAATATGCTGCACGATAGAGTGTAGTGTAATACGCTTTAACACAGCCAATCAGAATGCGATATACTGGCCAATGAAATTCTACAAGGGAATAGGTTTCCAATTTATAAATTTTCCTCTTATTACTTTTGTAAAAGTTTTAACTTTAATTCCTTTTATTTACAATAATGTGCCAATCGAAGACTATTTAAACGTTTACTAACTTTGCAATAATTGTTAATGTATCTTTTTATAATACTATCGAAACTATACCTGTAAGCCTAGCAGTAATGGGTCTTTCTTCCGGTTTGTGGACGGCGCTTGATTGCGGACCCAGTCTCAAGAAACAAGTCCTTTTAATAAAATAAATAATATCTTCTAGAGGTGGGTGCTTCTTCGTTGAATGTTTCTTGGAACCTCTGCATTAATCATTTCATGAGTAAATATAAGCTTCAATCAGATCGAATTTATTTTACATGACATTGTTTTTCATATCTTCACTATATTGAAAGCTGTGAGTATGTACGATGTATTGGAAGCGATTTAGTTATGGAATGTGATTATTGTTGTAATTAAATTATGGCAAATTATTAACTAAAGGATAATTGACAAATTGTACGAGGACATTTTAGAGCGTCAATTTTATATATTTTGTATAAATGCTTATCATATCGGTATATGGATATACCTACATAATAGAATAGTTAAATGTCGCAAGCATAGAAATAGTTTTTTCTTTGAGAATAGTTAGTTGTTTATTCAATCTTTAAGATGGCAAGCTTTGAGAATGATGAAAAATATTGTCAAACTAAAATACTACATTTAACAACTGGTTTTTAAGCAGACTGTCCGTATAATGCATTCATAAAGTTTAATTGGTATAAATATAGAAATATTTAGAAGCAGTTTTATCAAAATTGATCGGTTACAAAGTGATTTATCTCTTTGTTTGTACCTATGTACCTTGTAGGTATGTTTACTTTATACATTATACAAATTCAAAATTTTCAAGTTATAAGTCATTTTATTGGCAGCAACAAACACCCTCTAAGATGAAGAAACCTATAAAGGATCACCCGAATTAAGCTGTGTATAATGCAGCATAGTTGTAATAAATGAATGTCATTTAGCTAGTCTAAGCGATGTCTAGCTAGTTAATTAGATACAATACATTTTTTACCAGTTGCAAAAATGTATAAACATTTAAAATTCAAACTTGCTTAATTGAAATTGTCAGCTAGTACCTATAAGAAATGAAAGAAAATATTATAACACTACATAATCATTAAATTTCCATCAGGAGATAATTTGCTTTTATTATATGGTCACACTTTCACTAAATATATTATATATATTCACAAGAGATAACAAGAAAACGTGATAGACGCAATAATGAAGAATGATGTAATAATAATAATGTAGAATGAATAAATTTGGATGAAATGTATATTACCTACTGTTGTTAAATGATGCTTAAAACATGTAAATAAATTTATAAAAATACATCAAATATTGGAACAAGAAATAGATTATATTATAATATTTTAACACTATGTCACACAATTAGAACAGTTGTTGAGCATAAAATATTAAGCGTTAGAGTTGATTACCTATTGGCAGTACGAAATAAAGGATAAAATTATAATGAATAAACTTTAAAAAACTTACACCTTTTCCTGCTTACAGATATTGTACTATCATTTTATAAAACCATGTTTTAGTCATTTCTGAATTTCCTAAAACTTGATATATGTGATGCCAAATTATAGTACATGAAGGCATTATATATTATTCCAACATTATTTTGTCTAATGTATATATTTTTCTTATTCATTTTTTTTAGATATATGAATTGATCCTCTATTACTATTAGTAGAAGTATCTATTGTGAATTCACAAAATCCAGATTCATGGCTTCGTGTGAAAATTACAATATGCTAATGTAGTTAATAGAACATTTGTATATCTTACATCACATGCTATAAAAGAACATTTCCGAATATGTGCCATTACGTTTTATTCAAATTAAAATATTATATTTTAATCAAAATAATTCCTAGTCAAAATAGTAAATTATTCGAAACTTTTCAAAACGTTTGCTGTTAAATATATATCAGTACAGAGCTGCTTAATAGTTAGATTTATTTCAAAATTATGAAACATTTTACGAAAACTTGAGATTTAACACATACGTTATTATTATACCTTACAAAAAATTGACATAATCATTTTAAACTTATTAGGATAATAATAAATTATAAATAATTCTCTCTAATTGAACAGTTTTTTCTGCTACGAAACATATTTAGTCTCCGGATCCTGAAACACTTCCTTCCTATTAAAGGAACTATCCAGATAAATTCTGCCCATACCAGATCTATCCTTTAATACTGTTGAGAAGACTTCGTTGGTATAGATAACTTTCCAGCCAATAATCTTGAATTTATTTTTGTCATCGCATTTTATGTTGTGTGGTAACCTTTTTTATCAAAACTGTCTTCCAATACTTGATTTTTCTTCACTAGACTACCGAATACTTCACTTATAAATCTATAATAACTTTCTATAATCATGCACTTTTGTGCTCATTCTCTGAATTCGAAATGTCGGCCTTTTGCTTTATTTTGTTTCCTATTCGTTTGATAAACACTTTATTATCAATATTATTGTTATTAAATGAATACTTTTTTATCGATAGCCTTTGAAAAGTGTTCATTAATCCAATAAATAGTCAGACCTTCCCCAATAAATCAAATTATTAAAAAAGTCATAAAGCCGAAATTAGTATTTAAATAATGCATTTACTGCTTTTAGAAGAGAAAAATAAATATAGCGTGGCGATTAAACGACATAATATGTAGTGTACAATGCAAAAAAAATATATATATATATAAGAGAAAAATAGTTACAGAAAACATGTACAATTCAGTGGTTTAAGATTTACAGTAGAAAACATCTGTAGAGACTGCACACTATTATTTACGTGCCATCACCAATAAAAGTCAGTAGTACGAAGCAAAAGTAGCACACGAATACGTATGGAAATGTAGTTTATATTACTATGTACGTGTGAATCAATTTAGACGTTAATGAATCATTAGTCGGCGCAATTTGAAGCTACACATTGGCGTAAATACTTCTATACGAATGTGGGTGAATATGTATGTCACTGAGATGTTTACTGGACCACGAAGAACACAATATACACAATAACATTAATATATACATACAGGGTGTCCGAAAAGTTGCAGTGCAGTGATCAATATTAAATGAGCAGAATGTTATGTGTAACCAGTCAGTCAGTCAGTTAATGAGCGAAACATTGTTTTACTTAGTTTGTATAGTATAGTTTGTAACTAAAACTTATAAATAAAAATTGAAATTCACTGCACAGCAACTTTTCGGACACCCTACATATTAATTAATAAAATACATTATAATTATAGCGATTACGAAACCATGTGTCCCATAATTAGTATACTAGTTATTAATAATAAAATATTTAGATTTTATAATGTGATTGTAACTCATTTTTTAGCTAAAAAGGTTCTTATCTAAACGAGTCAATATGTAAGAAATGGAAGCACATAAACAGTTGCATCTTATCATACAGCTCATTAGGCCAGGGTGAATATGTAAGATCGGACAGTTCATAAATATAATACATGTCATTAAATAATGTCGGTAATTGTATTTCATTAATATTAATTCAAATTCTTATTTAAATAGGATGAAACATGCATACATGAAATGTTAAATAAGCAGGATGCAGATATAATTCATGTCATTTACGCATGTCATTTAGTCTGCCATTAGTCATGCCATTAGGCATACCATTTTACATGTCATTATGTATGTTTTAGGCATGTCATTTATCATGTTTTAAGCATGTCATTGCGCATGTCTTTGGAGAAATGCGTGATGGAAATCTTTGTATCGATAGTTCTTACGAGGGATATTCTTGACTTTTATAGTAAATGTATGTATATGTATATAGGTATGTACTTTGCATGTACTAATTACATTGCATTATGAGTGTATTTGTAAATGCTTAAATACAGCCAGTTACTTATAAAGAAGAAAGGGTTTTATAGATCCATAATACAAATTGTATAAATACCTCATTGTAGTAAAATATTTCAAATCACATCTCAATCAAATGAGTGAGCTGTGAAATGTATATAATTCAAAGACTAGTATATCTCATACAAAAATTTGTTCACTACGAATCCACAAAATATACATCAGTTTTCAAAATACATGTATACTCAAAAAGGATATAAATGGAGGACCAATGGTCTGAAGTAACATTAAATAATATCACCAAATATCAAAAATGTAAAGCTTTGAAATCTTTGGAAATTAAAAAAGTTCATTTTATAGAGAAAAATATTCAATCCAATAAGTGACGCAGTTCTTCAAAATAATCTTTGGATTTCAAAATTCTTTGGACAATTTCTGCGACCTTCAGTCAAACTTCATCTCAATAAATTTGGGTTGAATAGTATATAGTAACAACACTTTAGGTGTCATTATGAAAACACAATGCTCTGTAATACGGTTGATCAGTAAGACATGTACTAAAGAATATTAATGATATATTTTACAGATTAATTGCTAAAATTCAGTTGCACACTATTATATACCTTTTTCGTTTTATCTTATAGAAACTATGACATTTGAAAGTTCTTTATCAACAAGGCGGGAAGATTTATTAAATGAAGAAAAGGCTGGTAAGGGCATCGTCACTTTTTCACAAATGCAATCATCCGCTATTTTAAGGCAGATAAAAATAAGTTCATGCAGCTGTTGATCTGTCTCACATTCTGCAGTAAAGGGTTAATGTACATACTTCCCATAGAGATGATTAAAATTTCATTTAAATATATGTTACTAAGAGCATTGCTCAGTTCAATTTACACTTATATCTAAAATATAAATTGATTTTACCGAATTTTCAGATTTAAATTAAAAATGTTCAATCAAGAAAATTCTGTCAAAAATGAATTATCTATGAAATATTAACCAAATTCAAAATTGGTATATGCTAAGGCATATCGATATAGGATGACCAGCGTTATTCATAGTTAAACACAAAAAATAGGATACATTTAAAGGAGACAATATACTAGAGAAGCATAAATTAGGACGGAGGCAAAAGGAGACAGAGATAGAGAGAGGGAGACCGACTTGACCACAGAGTTATACTTATACAGACATAAGAGTTTCACACACCAAAGAAATCTCCCCATAGGAATAATGACTAAATTATTCACATTTCTTCAGAGTGTAATTCAGATCTCTTGACAGCGGTTTAAATTAAATTTTCACAAAAAATATTGCATTATATTTTTAAATCAATTCAATAGTAAAGCAAAATAATATTTCAAATGTGTAACCATCGAAACTGTGAGCTAGTACAGAAGTCACACTAATTGATTGTAAATGTCTTTTTAAATTACGTGATCATTCTGATTGGATGACTAGATCCAATCTGTCAACAACGATTTGTGGCGTTCTGTGTAATAACTTATACTTATAACTCTGTGACCCTGAAGCCGACTTTATTCTTCCTCTTCATCCGGACTAGCTAACTGCATTATGGTTCCTGTCACACCCAAAGCGATGGAATGTGTCAAGTAGTTAAATGTTATTACATTTTTAAAAGTAGAATTATATTAAGAAAACAATAGGTACTACACTACAAGCTGTCAAGATAAATTAAAAATTATAACATACTCTTTCTGTAACAGTCAGTTTGGCTTAATCTATTAGATACAAACGATACTTTCAGCCCGTTACTTTATTTTTCGAATGTAGTACATAACGAAAGTTTAAAAAGTTAAGGTGTAAATCAATATCAGTAAAATAACAAACGAAACATTCAGTTTTTTAACATGTTAAACTACGAACCAAAATATTATATTTATTCATTTAAAAGTCTACATTTTACGCATATCCCAACGCCACGCCACGCCACGTTGAATGTGAATGAACAAGCCTCTGACGCCTTAACCCTCAGACTTGGACTTGGTGAGGGTGCCCCACTTGGCCCCACCCCCTCTCAATGAAGGAAGAGGCGCATGGGGCTGAGCAAAGGCAGGTGGATTATCGAGTTCCCAGCGCTGCACATCAAACTCCTCTTCTTCCACAGTGGTCACGCTCCCAGAGTCCGAGTTCCGGCTTAATGAGCTGGCCGATCGGGCCCGCTGTAGACGGCTATCCTCTTCTGTTTGAACCTTGAGATGCTCCTGCAACAGGGAGAATTGGTTGCCAGTTAGTGACAAGCAGTTGTCTAAGTTAAATAAACTAGATCAATTACGAGATTTCAATTAACACGCTATGACACATCCATTGAAATATTATAATAAGCTTTAAAAGCATCACGACAACAGTTACTGAGTGTGAAGATTAAACATTTTTAGTTGGCATTTCTATAAATATTGTACAGTTCATTAGATAGTATAAAATCCTTAGTACGTTCGAATAACTTATATAATTAAAATTCGAGAAGCTAATAGGATAACAATATAATTTTGTAACATTGAATATAATTACAATCAAACAAAAAAGAATTTATACCAAATATCTTCTTTTCAATTTTTAAAATATACTTTTGTTAAATTTTTAGTAGAACAATCTATTGAGCGGTATTAATTTTATGCAAATCATTATTAAGAAAACATAAAATAAATTACCCCATAATACAAAGAACAAAATATAATAGATATCAGCCTTTTTTGCGTACAATTATTTTACGATAAAATTCTCATATATAGCATCGCAGTTAGTGAGGACCAATTGACTTAATTTTGCACCAGTGTCTTTAAAAGAAGAAAAGAAGTTACGAAATGTTGCGAAATTGAGCCTCGTTTCTTCAAACTGTACCAAACTTTATCAGGAGTCTCCTTTATTGTATCAAATTTCCATTCATAGAGTCGACAATGAGTGAGAAACTTGCTCCATTATCAACTATCATTTCAAACAAAAATTGCCTCCTGTTTACAAACATCCTTATAACTGGAAAATGCGTACAATATACATATTTATAAGTAATTTTAGAGCATTACAAACGTTTTATTTAAAATGTAAAAATTAACAATGCTATAATTGCATGACTCTGGATTACACAGATTAAACTGAGAAAAATAATTTAAATTGTAGAAATAGTTTATAAATAAAAAGAAAAAATATTCCCAATTTCAGGTATTTACATAAAATAGATATTACTTTTACCCCTAATTTGTCATATTAATTTTACTCAGATAACAAAACAAATTACAGAAAATATAGAGGAAACAAAGAGGAAAAAATAAAGTAATTATTTATTTTATAATTTTTTAAATATATTTGCCAAAAATTATGACACAGCCTAAATGAATATATACAGAGCCAACATACACTAGAGAAAACTCTGGAAGCAAAATTATTTAAATCGAGCAAGTTTGTAAATTAGTCGTAGTGTATAGATCAAATGCAGTAAACCAAATCAATTTTTCTAAATAATTAAAGAAATGTAATTCACGTCTAGTTCCTTTAGATCACAAAACATTCATACTAATTTATAAAATTAGTATATATATATATATATGCAAAATAAGTCACCATCAACACTATCAATGATGGATTGGCAGCATTTATAACAATTGGTTTCAAGGAATGCTTTAATGTTTTGCTTTAATGTCAGTCACTTATAATATGTCATATTTTTAACTATTCACCAATTTAGTCATATTTAATAGGTTGTTGTACTAGATGATTGTATAAAAGAAAAATTTATGTTTTTTTATTTTAGTTACACTAACATGTACAGCAAGATTAAAAATACCGAAAGTTATTGATAATAATAAAACATAAATATTTATTTCAAAATTATGAATTGTTAGATAAGTATATAAAGCTGTAACAATTAATAAAGTTTAGTTCAGAAACACATTCATTAATTATGTAACCATACAAATTAATCAATATATACATAGAATGGCAATTTAAAATATTGCCATTGTGCAATTTGCAAATGTGGCCAACATAATCCTTTCAAAAATAAAGAATATATGCTAACTCATTTACATATAATTATAAATATATATATATGTATATAAACATAAATATAGCATTTTAAATTTCTTTGTTATCGTGGTAATTAAAAATCTGGAATATTCGTTATTATTGACCATAATTTTACTTCTTCAAATTGATACACCATTTTTTGAGATAGTAATTCTATGCTTATAAAGTGAAACAAATATCTATGGTTATAACATACATAATATATTCTCTATCCAAATATAATCGTAAAAAGAATACAATTTTAATGACAAAGGTATTCGTTCTTATAAAATACAAACATTCTACATTTTATACTTCTAGTGAAAAGCAATACATCATTAAAAATTGAAACTTATGAGAAAGGGGATTGCTCGCGGCTAAATCTTAATCTCTAAAACAAAGCTATCTTCAAAAACATCGATCATTATCTCTATTTTCATTGATTAAAAACTGGATTTAACTGCTTTAAACTATTTTGATATTAAACAAAATGTAAACAAAATATAAGTAAAATGTTACTATATTTCAAGCAATATATTGAAGTGTGAAATTAATGAAATGAATTAAAGTTGCTGAAGTTGATACAAAATGTTAAATTGGTAGCAATTTATTTTTATCTCTATTTACAGAAGATTTTAAATCAAACTCCCGAAACACCTCGTACTCGTATATTGAATTCTTTGAGAAACCGCTAAATAATACAAATATATATGGCAAGAATTAAATCGAATGTTACCAAATGTAACGAAAAAATAAATTTACCCGCCTATAAACTTACACCCTTAGCTTTGTATGAGTATATGTATTCCAAACAACATACATATAAATCGATGCCAAAGAATGAAATTAATGACGTGTTAGTTAAGGTTATTTAAAATAAGTAAGTTTCCGAACAATAATTATAGCAAAAAGGACGATAATATATTTTGTATATTCATTCCAGCAATGGGGCATTTTAGATTTATCCCACTTTGTGAATATTTCGAATTTGACAAATTAAATATATTAGTTATGAGAAACAATCATGAAAACCACTGTGTACTCTATATACATATGTAGTAGCCAGCCAGAGGATCCTACATTATACCCTAAAAATTGCAGCATTTAACAATTAAACTCTAAGGTCACATCGATATTTCTTAAGTGACAAGGCATCTACGAATGGAAAGCGCGTTAAGTACCGATAAGGACCGAAAGTAATTTACCAGAAAGAGGGACATTTTTATCGGTTAATTTGAAGGCAAAATGTGCAGTTTGAGAAGAACTGAGGTTGTAAGATGATGCGCTGCACTCCAAATTAAATTTCCGTCTCTCTAAAGTTATCTTTCCTCAAATAGGCGTATCAAATTTCAGACTGGTTTCTTCTTCTTACTATAGTGCAGAACATTTACGTCCCTGTCTTTTAACCTTCTTCCCGTGATTATAGGTGGAAAATAAAGTAGAATAAGTACTTTAATGTTAATAAATCCAAATTGTAATTCTTGGAAAAGTAATTTAATTGCCATGTAGAATTGAACTAATTACTGTTGCACATTTTAAATAAAATATCAATGTTAGGTAAATATGTTTGCGATTATTAAAAAATATTGTAATAACAAATCGCAATATATATATATGTATATATATATGCAATGGAAAATGATAAAATTACAAATATAAATCAATGATATCATTATTTATTAAATAGAAAAATAAATATACATAATTAATTATTAATTAATTTAGCAATTTAATCAGTTGTAATAATTATAATAACTGATCAAATTAAATATTTTTACCGATCAAGCTAAGACATCATTTCAAACAAATACAACATAGTGAGTTTAAATTTAAGTTGACGGAGCATATTTATATACATATATATGCTATAGAAACTATGCAAATTATTTCATTCAAATATAAAATAATTATGTCAGATATGAATACAGCACATTATACGTATATGAGATGTAATGTACAATATATACAATCAAATTTAACATAGGTCATTCAAATGTAGACAGTGTGTATTTTACACATCTTTCTGGCTAGCTGTGGTGCTAGGATTATACTACTAGATTCTTTTGCACTAGTTGAAAAATATACGAATTAAAATGTGGTCTATAGCGAGAATGTAAAGGGCTTACTTATATTTCCGATACTTTTCCAGCCTTTTTAATATTCCAAATCAATGTTATAAATCAATAAATATGATGTTAATTTGTGTATTAAAATACTTTATATTATAATCTTAAAACTATAACCCCATTTATATAAATTTTCTTTAACCAATCGTTATTTATAGCTTAATTAAATCTTTAATTGTAGCAGATATATTTATAATTAAATAGAATAGTAAAAACGCTATTGTCAGTGTTTATCATAAAGAGAAACAAAAACACAGGATTGAAAAAATGATACGTTTCTCTTAGTTACTACTAAGCATTAGCAATGAAGACCAGTCAACACCAGTGGAAGAGATGATCGCTGTGTACAACTCCATGATAAGATTTATTCTCGAATACGGAGCACCTGTGTTCCATACATCTCTTACTACCAACTCAATATATTGGAATCCATTCAGAAACGGGATGCTGCCATCATAAGAATATCGCCGCACGATCTGCCATCTCTCAAATCTCGTCGTGATGACTGCACTAGAAAATTCTTTCGCGAAATTATTAAAGGCAACAGCATTAGTTTCCTTCTCGAACCTCAACTCCAACCCGCAACTTCTGTACTGCTCAGAAATAAACGTCAGTTCGCTTTCCGGTGTAGGACGGTCAAATTCGAGTCAAGCCTCTTTCCATTTGGTGCATGCCATTTTTAATGTTACTTTTTTGTTTTTTGCTCTGTATTCGCTTATCCTTGTACCTCCAAATCATTGATTTTAATCAAGGTGCGAAATAAAGATATTATTATTATTATTATTATTAGACAGAGAGACAACTGGTACATGGCTAAATATATATAGAAGATAATTAACTTTAGGAGTGTTACATAATATAATAGAAAATAAATAATATTGCACAATATAAAATTGCACTCTTAAAACAAAAATAATAAATTATGATATAACTAACATTATAAAATTACATTAATAGATAGTTCATATTATAATAGTATCCAAAACAATAAATAAGTACACATCGAATCTAGAATTATGTAGGATGCAAAGAAGAGAACTTGAGGGTATCAATGTTTGCATCTCACATAACCCTAGATTCAATTTATACTTAGATATTTCTTAATCTTGGTGACTATTATATCGACTATCTATTAATGTTATTTTACAATGTTAGTTGCATCATGATTTATTATTACTAGTTCTAATAATGTAATTTTATATTATCAATATCATTTATTTTCTATTATATTATGTAACACGTATTAAACCTTTTCTCCGCACTCATCTCCATACTCAGCTCCGTTTTCATCTCGAGAACTATTTGTCCAAAAAAGTCGTGGAATACCTTAAATTAAAGCTAAAAAAATTCTAAGATGACGACTTTTTTCATATTTCAATTTTATTACTTTCTTCTTGAGTTATGGCGAAATTTATTTT
>JAYRBW010037227.1:0-11852 GCA_036023295.1 Invenusta paracnida | reverse complement strand
TTGATAATCATGTTCAATCTTGTACTAATGTTGAATTAATTTGTAAAATAAAATTCTTTAAAATACACAAAATTCGGCCTATATTTTGATTTATGAAAATGCAGCAAAAATATATAGATTTAAATATAAGTAAGCTTTTTAAATAAATTTGTAATATATAAATTGATATAAAGTTTGTTGTTCCATTATGTGGGAACAACGAACACAAACATTATAAATCTATACACTTGTTATCTAATCATTACAATATATTTTCTGATGTAACAATATATGCAAAATGTAAATATTCTACAGCAAAGAAGCAAAGCTATATTAATTTTGCTATTAGGAATAATTTTGGTTTATTTCTATTATTTCATTGGGTTATTCTTTATTTGGTTAGGTATACATAAATACATATTATGAAATACAATAATCATAATTTATTTTTGCTGTTTAGAAATATAGCTTATTTTATAAATAGAATAATAATTCATGTTTGTTGCTTTTAAGTACAAAGAAAGCATATACGAGTATATACATATATAAATATATTGTTCTATATTTTAAATCTATGTGTAAATTATTAAACATTTATAAATTATCAGCATCCATATCTGAACGCCACACAACGCTATATGAACTCTTTAAAAAATGGATGACTATTAATGATTGTAACATTTGAAAATTAATAAACATAATACTGATTTGAGAAAAATGCACTGAAAATGAAAATTATTTTCAAAAAAGATAATTTATTGTACATATGTATATATATGTTATTTTTTACTACAAACACATTACCAGAAATGTTAACAATATATTCAAAATCCAAATCCAATAAAATATTATTCATATGCGATATTGATTACTTAAATATTTCATGTTATGACATGTTAATGCATAAGACATGTCTTTCTTTCAATAAAAATTCGCTTTGCATCAAATTTATATTATTTCTAATAATATTTTTATAATAGTTTTGAGACTATCCATCTATTTCAATTTTGCCACTATTGTTTATAATTGTCTAATTTAAGGAAGTTGTACCTTTCCGGAAGCATTTCATAAGATAATTCCACGCTGTCGGGAAGAGTATTCAATGTGGGACCATGATGAGGACACTTACAATCCACTTTGGCAGCCCTTCAATGAATCGGGTATTTAAATGATCAGTTAACCTATGAACGCACATATACAGTGAATATCGATTGTACGTACAGTTCAATAACTATAGTGTTCATCAATATGTTTCTTTCGTTCGCGTACGAATATTACAAAAAGGATTAATGCATATTTAATTTACTAATAATATAATAGATAAGTATAAAAATAACAATTATAATTTTTAGATATTTTATAAAAACGTTGCACTATTACACGTAGACTAATTATATTTTATAAAATTAATAAATTGCTCCTTAAAAATGGAAAAGTAAACAATTTTTTAGAATCATGAATGAATTAATATAACTCAACGTATACAAGCACATAGATAAAAGTACAACAAATATGAATGGAAAGTCTAATGAGCTTAATATTCTATAATTAGGATATTAAATATTAAGTATCAATGTATAAATAAATGTCTTTCGTTATGCTAATTCGAAGACTCCACAAATAAATTTTTTACAAAAAATGTTTTCGCAAAGTTATTATTCTAATCTTTGATAAAGCTACCAGGTAAGATTGAAAACGGAACTATAATTTCGATATCACAGAAGGCTATCAACACTATTTTTGAGAACTTGGAATGTAAATAGTACTTACAACGATTTATAGTACATGCATTTTCTTAATTGAATATTGCACTTAGAATCATGTCATGATATTTCTAAAAATATAAATATTGTGCACGAAATAGTGTCTTCGAATACTATGTAAATATTCACATTTCTACACTATTCCTACTCACAATTTACACTATAATAGAGATAATTACAAAGTGTACCCAATTAAATGAACAAAACTATGCAAACTGGGCTTTAACTATTACAAAAAAGTCACGTCTGCATGCCAAAGATGTAAAACGTCTTTTTGATAGAGTTTTGGACATGATTTCTATCACTGAGGGTAACTCATTTTATTTTTCTATTAGATACATCTGAATAGTACAAAACTTAAAAAGCAATTATACAAAGATTATATATCGTAATTATATCGCCAACAATATATTATGTAGGTACATGTTGTATTTTTCAAAAGGATTATCATCGGTGACCACTTAATTAACCGGTGTGGTAGAATTAGATATAATAATATTAGTACGAAATTTCCCTCAGTAATTGTAATGCATATACCCAACATCGCGCTCTATGGTCTCTTCTGCGCAGACATCAGTCAAATTAAGAAGATGGAATGGTCATTCACCTCAGCTCTGAAACTTTACGGATTTCCCTATTGGGGTCAGATGGCTACATATAGCGGTGGTGGCTATGTGGCCAGTTTAGGGTCCACACGAACTGAGGCTCTGAATGTAATCCGGTCGTTGAGGAATGGGAGATGGATCGATCCTTTTACACGAGGCCTCTTTCTCGAGTTCCTTGTCTACAATCCTAATACGAATTTGTACAGTTCGTCCATTCTGCTGCTCGAGTTTTTCAATGGAGGAGGTAAGTTAAGAATGTGCATTATTCTCCACATTTCCTCGTGTAAAAAAGTATTATTTTATTTCAAATTGAGTAATATTATTTGATTATATTTTATGAATACATCTATTACACTTTGCATGTTCACAGTTACTTTTTAAATATTAACGTCTAAGCATGTGAAATAGATACGTATGAAAAAGTCACATTTGGTTTTTTCAACACATTTGGAAACATAACTGTTTCTTTTATAATATAGTATACTTTGCCGAAAACCATTTTAGTCATGTATATTTGAACCAAATCGAATTTCCCGATCTGTAAGATTTATTTGCAGATTAATTTATCGTATTATACACATATTACAAGAGTGTAAAATTAAAAAGGCTTATTTTTTGGTATAATATACAAATATCAATCTATAATAAATAAAATAAAAATTCTGAATATCACTTCTAGATAAAAACGGTTCAACTAAATGTTTGTCTTCTCTATAATTCTTTACATTATTTCATATTTCAGGGATGCTTGCGTATCCCACCGTTTCAACACTCCGGCTAAACCGATATTTCGGCGTGAATGCAGTTATCTACGGTGTTATTGATGGTTTTGCATGTCTTCTCATTATCATATTTATCGTTCGTGAAATAAAGGAGTTGTGTCGATTAGGAAGAAGATACTTTTCAGTAATAAAAATATACTCCTTAGCTTATTTATTTATATCAATATGTGTAAATACTTACAGCATATTCAATTAAATAGGCAAAGGAAGCATAGAAAGTCTGAATTGATTGAATTTTTTGTATTCCATTTATATGTTTGTGTTCATTTTAACATTTTTAAGGAAAAAGACATAGACATAATTGAACCGATACATATTGGAACACTACAAAGTTTATTATATTCAAAAATCATTGACATGTGGATCAACAAGATTCCGAATCAGGAAATTTGATTTACACATTACGTTTATTCAGAAATATGTTATAACTGTACAAAACACAAAATTAAAACCAACGTCGAAACAAATTAACTTTGACAAAAAACGGTATTACACAGGAGATATAAGATATGTTAAGATACCATTTTCTCTATGAAAATGTTTTTTTGTGTCGATCGTTTTATTTATGTTTACTTATATATATTGCACAATTTTATTTAACCATAATATATAAAATATCTTGACGATTCATTTTGTTGATTCCAAACAATGCAAAGCTTAATATAAATACTTTGTAATATTCCAATTCGACTTGGATCTATTTTTACTTTAAATTCATTTTTCTTATCGACTATCTCCCTTGAATGTTAAAAGAGTTATCTATCACAATAAAATGTGTTTATAAATGTTTTATAAAAAACAATTATATGTTTTCGTAAAAAAAAATGTGTAAGGAAAATTCCAAATCCATGCTATATTTATAAATTTCCAATTTTGATCTCTATTTCTGTGCATATGTTGTTTGTTTTAAAATTGATTATAAATATTTCATGTTTGCTTCTCCTTCACATGCTAATGAGTATATATTTATGAAAATCTAGCAGAAAAACTATAACAGTAGTAACATTGACTATAACCGTCACAGTAACTATATTTTTTAGCCAAGTTATTTTTTCAAATCTATTTCAGAGTTTCTGGAACATACTTGACTGCACTCTTATTGTGATTTGTTTTATTGAAATAGCTTTCTATGCCATCCGTGTGGCTGTACAACAAGCAGTTCTGTATTTTATGGACAAATATCCCACACGTTTTGTTAACTTTCAATGGGTAATATTTTGGAATTCGGTAAGTTTATTATTTATTAAAGTATAAATTGAATGTATTTTCTTTACAAGATATATAATATTCTTTTTAATGTTTATCTTATAATGAAATAAAATATATAATTTCTTCTTTCAGACGAATCAAGCTATGTTGGGTTTCATAGTATTTATTTTCACAATTCGTTTCCTCAAACTTCTCGCTTTCAATAAAAAGATGGCCATGTTTGTTCATGTGCTTAAAGTATGCGCTGGGCCACTGGGCAATTTTATGCTCATCTTTTTAATTGTGTTCTTTGCTTTTGCCCAGTCCGGTTATCTACTATTTTACAAAGTGGTGACATCTTTTAAATCATTTTCTCATACTGTGGAAACACTTGGTGTCATGTCATTGAGTGAGTTTAAATAAAACAGATCTATATAAAGTACATTTTTATATAGGTATATACAAAATAGTTTTGACAAATGTTATGCTAGGCAGTACGTTTAAATATTGAAAATGATTTAAGCATATTGCGTCTAATAAAAACATTATTGTCTTTGAAAAATCTATAGGTCTTAAAAAGAAACTTTCAAAATCTTTTACAAATTTTACAATTTTATAATTTATAGTAACTAATTATAAAACAATTGAGCATATTTAGACAATAATATTACATACAGGGTGATTCACAAGTCCCTACGACATAGAATTTTATAATAAAAAGATAATCATGATAATCTATATTTTGTATTATGGTTAATTATAATACATAATATATATCTACAGTAAAAAATACAACAATATAGTCATTTATTTATCATTTTACCTGTAAGTCGCCCTTTTCTACGCACAAATGCATTCGTCGAAAAGTTCGATTGTTGATCGACTTGAGTCAGTCTTCTGGAAAATTTCGAAAATCTTCCGTAGTTTTTTCTTTTAATCTAGCAACATTTTGGGTTTTTTGGGCAACAATCTTAGGTTTCAGAATACCCAACAAAGCATTGTCGCAAGACGTCAAATCAGGACTTCGAGGTGGCCAAGGGATAGGACCAAATTTCCCTACCCATCGATCCTGGAAGGTGTCATTGATAAAATTCCTTGTTCTGATAGCTGTATGACCTGGTGCTTCATCTTGCATGATGTGAGAGGATAGCAGAATTTCTTTCTCCTGTAATGCCAGGATAAACTCATCCTGCAGCATTTTGATGTAATTATCTGCAGTTACCCCGCCTGTGAAGAAGAATGGGTTATTGTTGTATTTTACTGTAGATATATATTATGTATTATAATTAACCATAATACAAAATTTAGATTATTATGATTATCTTTTTTTTTATAAAATTATATGTCGTAGTAGGTAACTTATGACAGTAACCATAGATGTAAAACTAATATCAAATGATGTGAATGGCGTAAAATAGATAGTATTTATATAAAATTCTATGTCTATGACAGTAACCATAGATGTAAAACTAATAACCAATGAAGTAAAATATATAGTATTTTTATATAATTCTATGTCGTAGGGACTTATGAGTCACCCTGTACATATTTTATTAACTTTTGATTGTTAGATATAGTTTTATGAATTATGTGAATTATTTTTTAAACTTATTAATCAATTTTTATTCAAACAATTTATAAACCATTAAATACTTGTTTAAAAATATTTATATTTGCAACCTCTGTTGAAAAATGACCAAGGTAAAAAAATATAACAATACATGACAATAAAAAAGTATGGGTGTAACGTATAACATGTAAAATATATAAATTTTAATTGTTAAAATAAGATCTTTGAAAACATATAACAATGCAAATAATTTCATTGAATCTCAAAATGAAATGTAAAAAGTATCCATAAAGTAGTCCTACAAACAATGAGTAGGTCTAAAAACTTTGTGTAGATGTGTATTCATATTTGTGTAGATATTCATGTAGAATATGTGAAATCAGGATTGGGAAACACTTTAAACAAGTTTTTATACATATACTCATTGTCATGCAAGATTATTAATAAATATCGCTTGATAACAAATTAACTCTAAATTAACTACTATTTTTAGATAACTATAAATACTGAATTATTAAATATATTAAATTACTTTTTAATATTTAAATTCAATCAGTTTCCCAAATTATACCAAATTTCGAAAAACGTCTCCGCTGTTTGTTTTTACTTGAAAAATTATAATATAAAACACAACAATTATAACGAGAGAAGTATAGCTAAATATTTCAAATATATTTGATAATTTTTGAATAAAACATATATACAATATATATAGCATATAATATAAATAAATATAAACAAATAAAACATATTATAAATATATCAAATTGTAAAATAAATATAATAATATCTTTTAGAATAAAATGTGTTAAGAATCATATACTAATTACTCGGAAGCTGTTTAAATGATTCAGCGAGTCGTCTAGTTAATATATTTTATATTTAAGATGATGTCAAGCCTTATACGTTAATTTGTTTTCTTATATTTTAGATAAATTTGACTTTTCCACTTTTGCGGTTGGCGGAGGACAATTGGGTTTGGTCTTCTTTTTCTGTTACATGGTCTTCGTCAGTTTCATCCTCATAAACTTTTTTCTCACTATCATGGGCTTTGGATTTGAAACTGTCAAGGAAGAATTGGATGATATGGAGAACAGATATGAGATCATGGACTACCTCAATCAGAAGATAAGAGCCTTTTTTGGTCTAAAAAAAGAACAAAAAAAAACCATTAAAGGAGAATCTCTGTTTGCCTACGTTTATTGTGAGTATTATATCTTTGAATGGGATCATCTGATAAATCACTTGATGCTATTTTGTGGGAAACATTAAAATATACTAATTCAAGTATGTTTCAATAAGTTTGTATGGCATCTATTACACTATTACATCTATAACATCTAGGCGAGTTAATAATTTCGCATTAATAAAATTAGATTTATATGTGTCATTGAGTTTTGGAAATCAAAATATATTTTTATATATATCTAGATGCTAACTATACGAATTAATTATTGTTAAGCATTAGTTATATAAAATGAAACTCATAATACTATGTGTCCAAAATTCTAATTCATATATGTTTATATAGAGATATTTAAGAATATTTCTCAGAGTAAATAATTACATAAAACAATTAGCACCTGTGTAAACCTGTAAATCAAACCGGTCTGTAGATTACATGGTCTGCGAATTCGCTTACAAGATTTCATTTTAGCTGAAAAATAAAATTGGAAGAAACTACCCATTTTATTTATAATATAGAATGCTATATTTACATGTGGAAGTTTCTCAATATGTGAAATTATCACAAATAGTTGGCACGTTTCCCTAAGAAGACTTTTCTTAATTTTACTGGAGAGCCTAAAATAGATAAAAGGGCAATTTTTGGCGAAAACTTTTTTTTCAGAATCGATTACTTTATAATGTTTTCTCCATCTTCTGAAAATTTCGTTAACGTTTCATAAGTCTATTGCTGCTTTAATGTTTAGTCAAACTATTATACCATTACATGCAATATTTTTACTAATTCGTTCAATTATTGTAATTGTTTTTCATATTTTGTCAACTTGTGTTTTCCAAATGCTCTAACTTCGTAAATATAAGTCCAATTGTCTTGATTTTTCTTTTAATGGAGAGATAATGTACTCTAGAATACTACTCTAACTCTAACTCTAACTCTAAAATTTTGTTTTGACCCTAAGCCCTGTTTTCTTATGGTAACGGGCCATATGTATTTCAAATTTTTATGTTAATATCCATACACGATAAGCGTTAAGCTTTTGTTCACTTTGATTCACAGGAAACTGTACGTTAATTGTTCCGAAAATTTTTAATAGATATAGTAATATAAACCTACGGTAGTAGGTTGTTAGCTCATGCGAGCAACCTACGTACTGTAACGTATATATTAGAATACCACAAGAACGGCCATTGTTTAGACAGCTACAATTTAAAAACAAATTTATATCTTGAAATTATTTAACTTTTATCATGTAGCGCCACCGAAAATTAATCAGCTTGCAAATTTTCATCTTCATAACTATTATAGAACTTGAGATATTTAGGTGCAAAAACTAATTTTTTCGTAATCATTCTTATTCTTATTCTTATTTTAATTCTTATTCTTCACACCCAATTGTACCGCCTAAACTTTAAGCGATTTCTATCAAATGTTAAACATATTTTGGAAATATCCCGGAGATGAGAAAAATGATATGTTTACCTAGCAACCTAGATAGAGGCCTAGATTTTGCATAGCAACCACTGTTTCCTATCTAACAAGTTATAAATTGCTCATTTTAGCATAAAATAGACAGCTATAACCTATGTGTTTTGCAAGAACAAAATTTATATTGTTAGAATCGCCGTGAAAAACTAAATGAAAATAAAGTGAACTCTTTTAAACAATTACAAACATAATGTTACATTATTTGTCAAAAAAATGATATGATTTTACACTAAATAACAGATAAAAACGAATTTTAGCTATACTTATATTACCTGATATCGTGCGTATACATTTATAGCATCGATTAAGTTGTTTCTAAATTATGATTGGTTGACTGCATATTATCGTAAATTACCGTAAAATCCGTGCCATTTTGTTAACACGTCAGTTATATATATATACCTTCATTATATGTTACAGTGGAAAGTTTTGTCGTTTTTATATACGCGAAGTTATTTAAAAACGCTGCACCTAGTATATTATGATATAATTCCATATCTCCGTATAATAACTATTATTGAGTGTAAATGACTGCTTTAAAAATGCTATGTTACGTGTGTATATTTTAATTAAAAAAATATTTAATATATAAATTATGCATATTATTTAATATTACTTAATGGGTTATATTTGTTTTGCTTCTCTAAAAATAATGGACAGCTCAGATTAGTTACATTTAGTGGTCAAGTTTATCTAAAACATAATTAAATTGTGTGACTGGACATACTTTTACAATAATATATATAATCAAATGCTACATAAAATAGTCTATTAATTATGTATTCATAAAAAATGTGTGATATTAATATAAGCCAAAAATAGCAGAAAATGGGTTAGCTCAACCTATAAAAGAAATAAAATATTCGTTAAATGTGTTAGTTCTTTAGTTATAATATTAGACTTGATCTAACTACGTTTTTAGTAGTAATAAAACTATTAAATATATTCCTGCCTTTATAATACATTTACTTAATTAATAGAAATATCAGAAGTTAAATTAATGAAAAACCTATTAAATTGAATGAAGTTATACAATTATAAATATCCTAGACAAAATTCTTTTTAGTATAATAGTTTTTTTCACGTTAGCTCAAGTCCGATATTATTATAACTAAAGAGCTAACACATTTTACGGGTATTTCGTTTCTTTTATGGGTTGAGATAACACACTTTTTGTCATTTTTTGCTTATATTAA
Organism: Invenusta paracnida; assembly: GCA_036023295.1. Taxonomy (NCBI): domain Eukaryota; kingdom Metazoa; phylum Platyhelminthes; order Proseriata; family Coelogynoporidae; genus Invenusta; species Invenusta paracnida. The sequence goes on along the minus strand of JAYRBW010037227.1, from coordinate 2,098 downwards.
TACATATATACATATATTAAATAATAATAAATATATATAAATGTACATTATTATAATACATTTGTATTTAATATTTTCTTTTATTTATTATATAATTCCAGCGGATATATCTGTAGAAAATGCACTGGGAGACATGGATGCTAAGATGAACAAATGTATGTGTAAAATAGACGAATATATTGCCAAAAAACTGGATTTGGAGGGGCAGAAAGAGAAACCTGATGATTCATTAAAATAAAAAGGATTAGAAAATGATACAACACAATATGTATAATTCAATAATGTTGACTATAGACTATATTTCATAGACTAGCTTAATTTAATTACCTATATTATAGTATATATATAATATTTGCTGTAAACCTTTGTATTAAAAGTATTCTCATAATAATGAGTTTCGCATAAATTCATGTGAAAAAGACATGGCATAATCATTAATAGTCATAAAATATTGTACAACTTTCCTCAAACTCTATTTAGTAGATATAAAGGAGACTTACGCACTATTCTTAATAACACAATATTTTCGTTGTCTCTTAACACTTAAATAAATACATATTTCCTTTTCTGCATTAAGTCATATTATGCCTTTATGTTTTTATTAAAAACAAGATATTTCAGTAGGAAATGTGAAACAGTTCTTATTTTATAGAATATGTTAACAAAAGTATTGAATAACACATAGTAAAATGCTTTTTTCCTAACAGTTTCAAACAATTATTCTTTATCTATATGTAAAATCGTTTAAACACCGAATAATTAATATTAAGCGTATGAATTTTTTAAATTTAGGTCAATGCTAAACTAAAACTATATATATATATAAACATATATATATATATGTTAATAATATTTACATCAAAATATTTTTAAAATAATGTATTCTTCCCTTATTTTTTTAACAATTTTTTAAACTACATTAGGTACTTACATATATTAAAAGGTATACTGCAATAAAAATTAAATTATATGGTAACTTTGATATGATATAATGATAACAGATATTTTCCAAAAGTAATCTCGATATTTCAATTAAATTTTAATTCTTGAAGTCATTATCAAATAAATATGCATTTTTAGCAGTTAATCATACGTATCAGGCAATAAATATAATTTCAGTGCGAAAAATAAATAATAAAATAATAATTACCTATAGCATGTATTTCAATTATGTTTCTTGCGTCTGTGTATTTATGTATACTTATTTAGTGAGAATATATATTTATAATTTATTATTCTTTAAAAACAAATCATAGGATTGATTTTAATGAAAATAATTTTGTCTAACCTTAAAAAAATATGTAGATATTGATCACCAGCACAAGACATTGGAGTTAATCATAGATATTTCTTTTACTTTATAAAGATTGGCTATCTAAAAAATTGACGTAACAATTTGAAGAAGTAAAATTATGATCGAAATTAAGATCCTTTTTAGATTTTTAATTATTACGATAAAAAGAGTAGAAAAATACCATATTGAATTTTTAAACATATTTAAAATATGTTGATCAATCGTAAAATGTACAATATTTTGAAAGTAATTCCTTTAGGTGTAAAAACTGCAGTTTTTGATTAATAAAATATTACAGTTCAAAAAACACAAAAACTGTAACTTTGAAAACAGTAAATAGAAATTCTTATTCGAAAACCCGCTAAAAGCACAAGAATGCTTATTCCAGTACTAATGCAACAGTGCATGTATAAACAGTAGAACAGTAGGTATAAATGGTCAGTCATAATATAAAAATCAGTCCTATATATAGTAATCAATACAAAAAGTAGTTCTATTGTCTACCTCAGTATTCTATAAAATATACACTACTTTTTAAAATTTCATATACATACTTTTTTTGTTTTTATACTAAGCTGGTTTTGTAATACAGAACTATAAAAGGCAATTCAATGATTATTATAATATACAAACTACACAAAGTGAATGCATTAGTCAAACATCAGGTAGTAAATTTTAAGATTTTCAATAAGCACATAAACACATAGACACAAAACGATCCGAAATATATTATATGTATAGGTCGTTTCGTAAAAAATTTCGTATTTGAGTTTTTTAAATATTTATTAACAATAATATTAACAA
>JAYRBW010037226.1:0-32757 GCA_036023295.1 Invenusta paracnida | reverse complement strand
TTAAACATATCTGCCACAGTAGTTGAAGAATATCTTCCACACAATAAAATAATTTGGACTTTTTCATCTTTAGAGAGCAATCAGTTTACATCCATATTCAAGCTGTTAAACGAATGTTTAAGGAATTTTGATTTATTTGGAAAATCCATTACCTATTTATGATATAAGTGATGTAGGTCAAGGTTAATTTGACAACAACTTGAATATATTAATAATTAAAACGTTTAAATAAATAAACTTTATTTTTTTTAAGATTCTTCAGTTTTCCCTATTATGCGTATATTTTGAGACACCCTGTACATATATATTTTAGAAATTTTGGTGACTAGACTTATGGGCAGGTGACCTGATTTATGTTAGGTTGCCTCTAGGCTTACCTAAATAAAATGTTAATTTCCACACCTGTACTCATATTAATATAATTAACAACCAATTAGAAACAAATGACAACATAAATGGCACAATATTTGCATAACTGTAAATGTATAGGCACTTACAATTAAACATTATTAATTCGAAAAAACTTGATTTATATCCCAAACTTGTCTCTGACCAATTTAAAGCAAATTATTTAGTCAGAGCATATCTGTCAAAAAGTGGATATATACATATATATACATACCTAACTATTATTGACAAAATAAAGTCAAATGTATACTACATATAATGGATAGAATCAGGTTCCTTCTGTTAGAAATTATTGGTCCACAGAAAATTACACCAGAAATGAATTGATAGCTTCACTGATGTCCTGTGGTCATTTCCTTACAATTTTATAATTTATCCACTTCTCTCACAATCCTGACCCAAATGATAAAGTTTGCAAATTGTAACCACTTGTAGATACATTGAATACAAATTAAAAAATATTTATATCTAAATTAATGTGATACTATCAACAGATGAGTCAATGTCAGAATACTTTACCAAACATCCCTGCAAGCAATACCTCAAAGATAAACCAATAAGATTCAGTTTCAAAGTTTAGATGCTAGGTTCAGCTTCTGGGGTGGCTGAATGTGATTATGATATAGGTCTGGGTGAAAATGTTTTTGCTAAATTGTCAGAATATAGCAATCGGATTGAATCCAGGTAGCCATATTGTATGGACAACTACTTCACCTCCATAAATATACTTAAACTTTATCAACAAAGTTCATTGCAGCTACAGGTACACTACTATCCAAAATAATGAACAAGGTGAACAAGAAATGTAATGCAATAAAAAGCTCTTAAAAATACAACAAACAAGGTACATCATAATCAATTTCCTGTGATGGTGTCACCATAGTACAGTGGCTAAAGAACAAAGCTGTCATAGTGGAAACTAACTATCTTGTTGTTACACCAATGTCAAAATATAGCAGATATTCAAAATTTGACAAAAAAATGTACAAGTTTATCAACCACAGATGATCAACTCCTATAATAAAAATATGGGTGATGTTGACCTGATGGATCAAACACTGAATGGCTATTACATTCAAATTTGTATCTGGAAGTGGTACTGAAAGATATTAACATGAATGCTTGGTCTCTGTTGTGCAAATGCATGGTATTTGCAGAAACAAAATGCACAAAGTACATAATATTTGAAATTTTGCAGAAGCATTGTCATGTTTCTACTCCCAGAAAATGTTCATCTAATAAGCCTGCATGATTGTCTAAAGCAGAACATGTCATCTAATAAGATCCACATTCAAAGAGGTCATTCTGCAAGGTCTGCAAATCAAACACAATTTACAAATGTAATTTTTGTTTAGTCTCTCTTCATTCCGATTGCTTCACTATATCATACTTGAACATCCAACTTCACATATTATATTATTTTATAAAAATTGTGTTGTCTGTACTATATAATCATCCTGTTTTCTATTACATTTCAATTACATGTGAACATTCATCTAATATATATATACCTACTACTTTGTAAAACAAATCATTCAGATTCAGGGTGTTCCCCCTTCCTTGAATGTCCTCAAATTTAGAAATTTTGCTAATTAACCTCAAATCTCGAATTTTCAGTCTATATCTGGAATAATTTTTATGTGTTATTTTATGATGTTCATGACATTAATCTGCATCCAGAAAAATAAATTTTATACATATTATTATTAAGTTTTTTTTTGTTTCATGTAAGACATTAAACTGCATCCATCAATAAAATAGTTCTGATTTTTTTTGATTTTTTAATCATTGATCCAAAGATACATATTTTTCTTGTTTTAGTAATGTCTGTTTGAATAATTAAAATTCCTAAACATGTCCAGGTTACTTAGATGCATTTTAAAAAATACATATTTTCTCATTTATTTTGAAGTCATTCTGTTGCATCTTTTTATCAAGCCTAACATGTTATTGTATTTTTAAAATGTGTGCAACAAAACTATTTACATTTATAGTTACATCCATCTATATTATTGTCACATTAACAGTGCAGTATATGATTTATGTTTTTTGTTTATTATTCATTCATTGTATTTATTTTGTATTTGTGCATATTAATACAGATTGTGTGTAATCCTATACATACCATCTACATGATTGTATTAACTTAAAATATATACATGTTATTTTTACTAAAAATGATGGTGGTATTTGTCTCCTCGAATTTTTTTTGTCCAAAACAGTGGACACCCTGCAGATTGCTTCACTATGTATCATAATTAAACATTCAACTTCACATATTATATTTATAATAATTGTATTGTCAGTACTATATAATTATCCTGTTTTCTATGCCTTTTTATCACATTTGGACATTCATTTAATATATATATACCTAACATTTTGTAAAAAAATTGTTTAATATGTATACATGTCATAAATTTAATTATATCTAGTTATATACAGGGTGAATTTTAAGTAATGCCCGATAATGCCTGATTTTTAATGACTACATTTTTATTAGCATAATGAATTAGATCAGAATAAACAATAAACCAAGTACAATATTCAGTTTATTAATACAACAGAATCATGTCTTATAGTGTTCAAACTGCTCCCCATCTACATTGACACACATCTGAAGTCTGGTAGCTATGGAATGGCAGACCTTCTGATAAAGTTCTATGTCGATATTGTAATTTATTCTTCAACAAACGTTTTCAGTTGGCAGATTGTTAAGGGGCTTCGACCATAAACTTGGACCTTCAAAACGCCCTAAATAAAAAATCGGGGGATAAAAGGTCTGAGGATCTTAGAAGCAATTCAGATGGACCCCAACATCTGATCCACCAATCAATAACATTTTCATCTAACCACTCACAAACTTGTCTTGCATAGTGGATTGGGGCGCTGAAAAATACATCTTACTGAAAAATACAATCTTGATGTTAAATGCAGGGCCAAAAGTTTGTCTGCAGCATGTTCAGGTACAAATTTGCAGTTACAGGGTCCAAAGAAGAAGGGTCCTACAATACCATTACTTGAAATTGAGCACCAAACTGTTGTACCAGGAAGATTCCTTTTTCAAAATGAGACCAGGATTCTCTGCAGCCCCAATATACACAATTATGGCGATTGATGTGGCCATTCAGTTTAAAGGAAGCTTTGTCCAACCACCAAACTCTCTCTAAAATGGAATTGTCTTCTGCTACCTTGCCTAAAAATTCTCCCACAACCTGTACTTGTTGATCAATGTCTCCATCATGCAGACCCTGAACTAGATGTGGTATGTATCATTTCATGTGTCTACTTTTCAACAACTTCAGTATGCTGGATTGGCCTTTGGGAAGCTCAGCAGCTAGTCAATGACTTGAACATTGAGGGCTTACTTGTAGGCAACACATTACTTCATCTCCTCGACCATGTGTTGTTACTGTGACTGGTTTCCCTGACTTAGGGGCATCATTTATTGATCTGTTCTCTTCAAATTTCCTTACCAAAGTCGCAATATTTCTTCCTTGAGATGCAGGGCAATTGAATTGAATTGACAATCTATGGCTGACCTTGGGGCCATTGCAAACATATTTTTATGGCTCTATATTTTGTTTTAAATGTCATTATCTACTATATTTTTAGTTGTCATTTCTCTATTTTTAGATTAAAATTGGGCACTACTTAAAATTTACACTGTATATATACATACAATAAAATATGGAGAGTAAAAACAAGTTTTTGTCTATATGTATTATAAAATATAATTCAGATTTTATATGTATATCTAACAAACATTTTTTCATAAACAATATGCATCTACAGTTTTAAAATATCTAATAAGGTATTGATTAGTTTCCTTGAAAGATAATATTAATTTTTTAAAACTTAATTTAGATATTTCACCAAGCTGATGCTTATGGGTTAACTCGTCTTGAGTGCCACTTTAATTCATCTAGACTACATGAAGTCTCCTATTTTATCTAGACTACATGTACCTTTCTATCTTATGTAGATTAAAGACCCCCCCCCCTATCTCTTTTAGACTACATGCACCCATTGTTAATATATATATTATACACATGCATAAAAGTCACCAGAAATGCACAAAATTTGATGTTATTTAAAGTTTTGTTTTGAGGTTATATTATAGCATGCTGTATATATACTGTTTATATATAATTATGAATGTATTTATGTAATCCTTTATATGGATTTACAATCTAAATACCTATAAATATATTAAAACTAGTGCCAAAAATATCTGCTAAATGGTATACATTTTGATAAATATCACCCATTAATTTCATATCAACAATACATAGTGATGCAAAAATCAATACAACACTGCAGTGGGTACTGCATACAAAAGTGAGGAAATCTAACAAAGGCTGATGAATTCAACAAGCTACAGTATGTAGAGGTGACAGTATTTCTATGTACTGTATGCTACAAATTAAAGGCAATGCAGCTGTATTAATTACAGATATATAGTTGCCATAAAGTGCCTAATTGTTAAGTTATTTTTTGTTAAATGTGTGTTAGAACTCTTCTAGGATGCCATGCAAAGAAGTTTCACCAAAAAGCGAGCATCAATGTTATTTCTGGTGTGTCACAAATTTAGGCAATTTACATTTTGCCAGGTTTTTGAAAAGTCTTATTTTCCAATGAGATGTCTTTTGACAAATGGTAATAGAGGTTCTATTAAAGTGTAGTGTCGAGCATTACTCCAGTAACTGTCTCTTGCCAACTATTAAGCGTGATGATTTGGTGTTGCATATCATTCAATGGTCATGGAAAATTTCTTGAGCAGGCCAACAAATGAATGAGGCATCCTACATCAACATTCTTGACTTCGATTATCCATTCGAAATTTTATCCATAAGGGGCAGAGTGCATTTTTATGGATGATAATGCCATTTGTCATCACGCTGGTTCTGAGAAAACATAGGCAACTGATGGTTAAATTATTGACCTGGTCAATCACCACACATTAATTTAATTAAAACACTGTGGTGGTGATTGGTCGGGTGATCCATGAATGGGCTCCTATAAACTGCAATGAAATAATTTCTGCCATAATTCATGCTTGGTACAGAGTCATTACAAAGCAACAATGCAAAGCTTATGTAGCAGTATACCCAAACGACTTTGTGCAGTATACATCATGAAGATTTCCCACAAAGTATTAACTAAATATTGGAAATATACATTACATACTGTTGTACACTATCTTAAATCATATTAATATGTATTACATATGTGGTTATTTCATGTAAATACATAAAAAGGTTTATATAAAAGCATTTTATTATAAATAAATTATAATGAAATAATTTATTATTTTTTATAAAATAAAAAAGTATATAAATAGTGTAACATAAAAACGTGAAATTTTGTTTGTGTCTGGTGACTTTTGGCCGCAGCTGTATATTAAGTTCAATTATTAAGCATAAATTTTTCAATCAGTTCATGTTTATTGTATTGTGTGTAATGACATTTTAAACTACTCTGATAGTGCTAATAGTGCATGGTTCAGGGCTCTTTCATTTCCCAAACACCTAAAAATCTGGGAAAGTATATGAGAAAATATGTGAATTTCTAGGAATTTTGAAGACAGGATAATTATAACTCCACTACAGAGATGGTCAACAAAGCCTGTGCCACTTAATGATTGATTAGTTTATGTGAAGCAACAGTTGCTCTATTGATGATAATTCTCTTCCATTATCAATGGCATGATCAACCTTTCTAAAGAACTTGCTAAAGACCCATGAATATTACAAGAGTTATACACGGATAGAACTTCAACTTTATTAAGCTCATTGATGACTTTAAAATAAATTAATTAGAAATTATTTACATCTTTGAAAGCAAACCCTTTGTTTTTTTACAAAGCTACAAGTAAAAATAATGTTCTAGCAATATTGATGAGCTATTCTTTCAAACAGTTGCAGTTGAACATTAGCAACTATTGAATTGTCTGCTATCATGCAGCTTTAATTTTTTACTGCCATTGATAACAATTTAGTTTAATATATTTTACCTTGGGAAAAGCTTTTAACAATTATTATGGATTCATGTGTCATAATGAAAGGTTCTAATATTATAATCTTAAGAAAATTGTTTATTAGCATAGACCATATATTTACTTACAACACAATAGAATGAACACAATTAACTTTTAATTGTCTAACATGTATAATTTAATTGCACAATATATGCTTACTAAGCATATCAGTTTTAGTTCTATATTAAGTATAAAACTGATTTATCCATAACCTAAATATGTTTGTTGTATATTTTGACTAAATTATATTTAGTTATGAAATATTATTGTGTATTTTAATGCTTGCCAATAACCAATTTTCATCGAGGTAATATGCGTTATAATTTCTACTGCAATTAATATAGTGTATGCATTACATTTAATGCTACAATACAATAAAAACATTTGTGTTGCTTGATATTTTTTGCCCCTGCCCTTAAATGAAAATTGTATCATGAAAAATAGCCTTTTTGATGTATTTCATACCCTTTATGTTTCCAATCATATCCCTGCTTTGTAATAGGTAGTACATTTAACTTATTTAAAAATACAATATTTAGTCTTTTATGTCTAAGGTATATTTAGACTCGATTACATTTTTATATACCTATAGGTACATTTTGACATGCTACCCCAGAATCATCACAACAATTAATTTTTATTAACTAGAATTCCTCATCAATTTTATAAAATATCACATTAAAAGAAATAACATCTTTAATGTGATTTTGCATAATGCTTTAAATGAAAATATAAAAAATTGCCCAAGTGTAATTTTTACCTTTATAAAATTAGAAGTTAAATGTAATTTAAAAAACGAAAAAAATTGTAACAAGTAGATAACAGAATATAAGCTAATAGTTATTTATTTTAAATTGAATAATAATTTGTTCATTATTGTATATTTAATATATCTTTACTTATATCATTTTACTTTTATATATAAATTTACTTATAAGTATGTCCAATTATATGAATTATTTAATTTAATTAAACTATTGAATATGATTAATCACACTTCACCATAAATAACATTGCATTAATTATTATTGGTCATTCATATTATAAAACCTTTAAATCATGTTAAGCAACAGAAATTATGGATTATAATATGGCTATAAGCAATAACTAATGAGTGACACAGTTATTTTATTATAATATTTTTTAATTAGTTTATGTATATTTAGTAGTCCATCTGAATTCCTTTAACAATATCTTTAGTCATTGGATTTTAATTATGTAACTATTTCAAAAATGTAAAATTGATATTACGTTTTAAATTTACTATATTATTTGAAAAGACTCAGTTACAAGAAAACTTTACTAAAAATATTAAAGAATATATATCAATAATTTCAATATTTGTCTAACCTGAATATAAACATTATACATTATTTAGTAAAACTTGGGTATACCTCCTCCCTTTGCAAAATTCCACTCTTGAGTATTCTAAGCTAAATGAAGTTTAGTAATGAGAAGTCAGGTGACTACAGAAATGCGATTCCTCACCACTCATTGTCAAATCAGACAGTGAGCAGTCTTGGTATGTATTGAGTTAAATTACCTATACATGATATACAGCTATTAATGAGTATCTGTAAGTGATGAATTCGTTTCTTGCAAGAAAAAAGTCTATAATTTATATATTTACGATATATATTTGGTTCCAATTTCATTGAATATTTGTTATAATTACTTCTTTTTATACTTTCAGAACATGTCAGTTGATGATTCTGTGGACGATCATCAGGTATGCTCAATGATTTTTTTCTTAAATGTTTCGTTTAAGTTTTTCTCTCTTTTTTTTGTTAAACATTTTCAATTGTTTTATAAATTTGATTTTAATTTTACCCTATGTTGGTTTAGATATGTATAATAACAGATAATGTGCATATATATGTTAATTTATAATATGATATTAATATAGAATATAGCTTTATTGTTAGCTTTGTGACACTAAATGCTATGTTCTTAAATAATATGTTGTACCCATTATTTTCAAGTGCTTTTTTCGAATTAAGAATTTAATCTAGCCTTTCCTTTCTATTAACACGATTTTCGCAGCATAGATGCTTAAATTACTGTCTAATGAACTGTCTAACTAGAACGCACTTCATTAATATCGATTTTTCTATCCGCCATTTGTTTGTGTGTATTTGTATTAATAGCGGAAATCCTAGACCTTAACTTTGGAATTTAGTTATCTAATTTATTTGTCACTTCCAGCGATTTTGTGGTATAAGGTATAAAAGTGAAGATGTGACAAATTTGAAATGTCAGATTTCGATCGACCTGCCTATCTTACGCCGACTTAATTATCACTATACTTATAACACGTTTACGACTTGTCACCATATACTTATATACAAATATGAAACAAAGGTTATTTCAGATTTATTTATTATATATAAATAAATATTTTATGCATTGCTATTAGTATTTTTACGTGTCATATTACATGTAAATTATGATGGACTATTTGTCCATTCTTTTACGTTTTGTATATTTAATTGAAAAATCGATTAAACTTTGAAAATTCCCTCGTGATATTTTTTACAAGTAATAATAATGCAAAATTATAAAATAATTATTATATTGATATATTTATGGCCTTCTATACTACATGTATTTACGTATTAAGTGTGTATTAAATTTTTGATCTTAGTATTATTACACCGTGGATATATGTGCGTAGTATATGCTGCACAATTACATACAGTTATCTACAGTATGTCTTTGTGTGTTTCATTTCACGAATGAATAAAAATTGACTTATGAAACACATGTTTTCGATATTTTTCCGATTGAAAGATATAATACAACACATTAAGGTATTAATTAATTATCGACATTTGTTAAGTTATGAACATGAACTATATATTTGATAAAATGAGTGGTAGCTAATTAATTTTTTATTGGCGATCTATTTTGGGTACAAAAAGTCACTGATTTATATTAATATATGTTATATAAAATTTTGTTTGATAATTTTTATTTACTTTTTAGGAATCCGATGAACCAGAAACAATAGTTGATATCAAGGACATCACCAAGTCTGGCGAAAAAGTCACATCGAATGATTTTGAGCTTCTTAGGGTTTTGGGACAAGGCTCCTTTGGCAAGGTATTACTCATATTTGATATTAATTTTATTATTACATTAGTACACTTTTTTTAATGTATTACTGTAAATATGTGAATTGCATAATATATGATTTCCTTATGATTAACTGGTAATCGCAAGAAACCTCTTTTTATGGTACAGTATATATGTGCATTTTTGAATCACATTAGCCGTACTACTAGAACCATAACTTTAATTTTGGATTATTATATAAAAAAGTATACCTGTCGATTAAAAAAAATTGTTTCTAATGATTCGTACAGTAATACACTAGCAAGACAAAAATATGATATTTGCAAATTAGGTATGTATATCGCATAATCTTTCTCATTATTTATGCTACTACAATTATTTGTTAAGGTTATTTCTTACATTGATTAAATACTATATTTACATTGTAATATTTTCACGATTTGTTGAGTGAAATCTCAGCAACTCACATTATTTCCCTATTACATAGATAGGCAAGCAAGCTTCTAACTGTAGATCAAGATAAAAACGTTGTCCATGTTTTGTTTTTTCCCACTCATTTTCTTCCATTAGGCAGTAGCTTCCTCTGTACCCTTAATAAACGGCCAATGTATGTGACAACGATTCAATTATAAAACTGTAATGCATTTCTCCCTCTCTACTATGCATAGGTCAAATAAAACGTGTATATACATGCTATATATAGCTTTCCTAATCGATACTTAATTTCAGTTTTTAGTAACACTTTAGTTGTATTTATGCATAAAGAATTTTATATTAAGAATATTATATTTACTGCTTATTAGTCTACGTTTGAATGTGTTTTTTGTATTTAGAAATGTAATCAATTTAAAATATATTTTTAAAATAATTTAATATGTGATTAAAAAAATATTTGAGCGCCATACATATAAAAGTCCTTGGTTGTACAACAGTCAATCATATATTTATTATCAGGTTTTTCTCGTCCGTAAAATCACCGGTGGTGATGCTGGCCATCTTTATGCAATGAAAGTTCTGAAAAAGGCCTCATTAAAAGGTGAGGTATTTACAATCATACATTTGTTATTAATTTGGCTAACTTTATGATTAATACAATTGTTTTTAATTTATTATGTTGGATAGTTTGATTTTGATTTTCAATTAAATATACTTTTTCATTCATCACTTTTTACTTTGCTGTATAGCTCTACTATTTTTGGAACTTTAGTGTTATTATTAACGTGTTTTCTAGTAAGAGTATAAATGATTTCTTATTACATAATGTTGCAGTACTTTACTATTACTTTGGTCAATTAAATTATTATAATTCTTAAAACTACTTTCAGTTAGAGATCGAGTACGAACAAAAATGGAGCGTAATATTTTGGCAGCAATTCAACACCCCTTTATTGTCGATTTGAATTATGGTATGTAATATTATAATAAACTTTAATATATACATTTTATAAATAAGTATTATACAGTACATGTGCTAATATTATTTAATTAAAAATTCCATATTTCTTTTTGACAAAATGTATAAAATATATTCATTTTATATTAATTTAATTTTAATTTCATTAGAAATGTTTTTTTGTTTTTTTTCGTGTTTTTGCCATATGTAATGTTTCGTACTCCGCTCCTGTAAAATTTGAATTTATAAACCAGCAAAACGTTTGGTCTTTTTTTATTTATTGGCTAACTAATCAATCGATAACAGTCATATCAACAGATCCTTATATTATCTAGAGTGCCTATAGCGTTGTTGTGTTAAAATTTACTTATACATTGTGGATCTGCAGCAGCGAAGTGTCCCAATTCTACCGAGTTAGAAGCGTTTAATTGTAAATATTACAGCCTAATAAAAAATTATTAGTTTTATGAGAACACATAGAATAAGAGAATAAGGTCTACACATAATTTTGTAGTTCATCCAGTGATGTTAAATATATTTAGACTATTAATGGATTTTTACGTGTAAACTCAAAATTAAATACAATAAACATGATATTTTCCACCTATTTTACTTTTTTTTATTTGGATTAAATTATGTACGTATATCAATGGAATTTGAATAATAACTAGTGAGAATTCACTCGACAAGATAAGTGAATTGGAAGTTATTATTTATTTAGCTATTTAGTCCATGCATAATTCCATAGATATTTCTTTCTCTTAATATACATAGATTGAAAAATTTGACGTAACAATTTCTCGTTCGTGTTCTCAACAAATATTGATTCGTGAATTAATTGCCATTAAACGGTAAAAACACTGGATTGTATGGATGATATTTACTTAATTAACTTAGTTCTTAATTCTGTAGACCAATTTAATGAAGAAAATAACAGCTTAGAACATGTATTGGATTTTTTTCTTGATTACATAAAATATGTGTCCTATCGGTAATTTTGAGTAGGGGGACGAGTCCTTCACATTTCTGAACAACTTGAATGCAGATAAATATTTAAATTAGAACATTACAATAATTTTCTATGAAAACGTGGCTTATATATTTTAATATAAAAAATATCATCACATTCTTGTAAGATACCAGCCAAATAGTCTGACAAATATAATATCAGCACTTAAGCTAGCTCGTTATAACCATAGAAATGGATCAATAACAACTAGTAGGGAAATTGTTCATCTCCGTAATGCAGACACACGGCACCAAACTATTTCAATTATAGCATAAACTGTTGTGTTGTACAACACCGCATTCTTATTGTAAACTCAATGTAGGAGTATCGATTGCTTCGAAACAGCGCTTATATAGGTATAGGCGAGATATAATGAGAATTTTCAAATCAGAAATACTACCTGATCCAAGCATATCTTATGGAGACATTGTCGAGACTTTACTCTTAAAATTTTCTGCAGATTCTAGCGGTGAAAGCCATTTCTCAATAGCTGCTCGAATAACCGAGCTATCGCGAGTTTTATGAGACCTTTCCTATCTATCAAATGTTTAAAAGAGGCCTTTTGCACCGAGTAAGAGTTCTCGGTGGTGCCGCGATTTAAACAAAAATTTCCGTTCTAATGTTGTTTATTTAATTCTATAGTTATAACAGTGTATTAGTATACTATGAATTGATGACAAAACCTGTTCTTTCTAAGTATGGTTGTCTCTAATGCTATTGAGCATTATGTTCACAATGTTTTAGTTTAGTTTTAATAATATATTAGTATCAATCTGAATGGATGATGCTTCATTCTAAGATGTTTCTTCCTCGGCTTCCTGTTTCTAATTTCTGGATTAAAATCTTCGCTTTAGCAGTTGTACAAAGGTTCTTCTATATTAATATTATAAGAATGAATCAGATACGATTTTCTTCACAAATACATAGATCGTATAGATAAATGATAGACCCTTTTTGAAATATTTTTATTTTCAGAATCTAAATTGTAGTGTTGATGAACAGTTTAAGTAAATATATAAAAATATATAAATTTTAACACAAATGTGACACGGATATTGTGTACATTGTATATATGGCATTTGGGTATGTGATGATCGGCAAAATGCTTTACTTATAATTATTATTCAGCTGACTAGTTGTTAACTTAAGTAATCCAAATCTTAGAAATACATGTGAGGTCGGGGCTAAACATAGCTTGGTATTAATAAATAAAAAAATACTCCGCTAATTTAGTTAAAATAATGTTATTATAACTATTTAAAAAATGCGCTTTAATGTTGGTTTAATATTTTTTACAAAATCCTAAATTATATAAAACATATATTTCTTTCTTGCAGCCGCAGGTGATATTTGTAAAATCCTAGATTGCTTGCTCCTTTAGGTTGAGAAATAAACATACTATTCGATTCAAAGTAAAATGTTGATGTAGATTGCTAAATATAAACGCAGGGTATATGTTTCATTAATATAAACGAAAACTTCAGTAACCTTATAAATAGTAAGAAATTGTAAGAAAAAATTGCCATACTCAAGTATTGAAATTTTTTTATAATCACACTTTTTGATTTGGTGTAATCGAAACTTACTTAAGTGTTGCTGCAATACTTAAGTTTTGGTTACACCACACATGGTTTTAATTATTAACTGATATACAAACTGTGACTCAGTCAGATATGATTATAATATTACAGCAAGTTGTAGTGTATGTGTATATATAATTTATCCCCGCCCCCACAAAGCATTTCAAACCGAAGGCAAGCTCTACTTAATTCTTGAATTTCTACGAGGTGGAGATCTCTTTACACGTCTATCGAAAGAGGTAAGTAGAAATATTTTTCTCTCATTTACTACTGTAGTGTATACAGGCTCATACCTCTGGAATATATTTTTCCGTAGCACCTACTGTTTATATCTTGAGATTACTTATTCATATTTTTGATTTGTTGTGGGGATGTTTCGCCAAATGGCTCCTACCCACCTACTTTTTAATTGCTCACATTTGGTTTTACCTGTTATTTTGAATAATTGTAACTACTTTTATTCAATGTAGATTAAAAATATGCCTTTTAAGAATATATTGTTGTACGTTTCAAGTTAATTACTTTTATTTTTATGTTACAGTATTCTTTTCATATTTTATTGTAATGACAGATTAACCATGTAATTTAAAGAATAACTTTAATTATTTGCGACTTATATGTTACAGATGATAATTTGTGTCAAACTGTATCGAGCGTTTTACTGTAGTACATGCATCAATTACGATAAGCTACTCTCTATTAATAATGTGATACTGCCATTTCATATTAACATTTTATTATAGTCCTATTTTGTGTGTTTGTACTCTATCTTCTAACATAATGATGGCGTATATACATGACATTTTGACATGTACATAATATTGTAGATAGGAAAATGTCGTCTATAGTTTTTACTCTCATACAGTAAATTTAACTTTCAACTTGTTATTTAGACCTCTGACACTATATAAAGGGATTTGATCTTACATTGTAACTGTAAGTTATATTGTATTTAACAATTACATTATTTAGTGATCATTACAATATTCAAAACAAATGTTAATTTTAAACAACACATATCTGTTATTGTACATAAATAATATATAGAATAATTATGTGTTTTTAATTTTGTTATTCTTTGATTACAACATATTTTCTAGTTAATATTGTTTTAAATTTAATGTGGAACATTTTATTAATTATGACACGTATACTAAATGGATGTCGTTTAGGGATTTTAATGTAATTTCAACTATTTTTATAAAGGTTTCTAGTTAATCATGCATATTAGTGTTTCATTAATCAGTTTGGAGAATACACAAGTAACGTAACTTTTTATTATTATTTTTAATGTGAAGAATTTTGTGTAGTGTACGTGTGTTATTATTTTTGCAAATTGATTAATAAAGGAAAACCATTTATTTATTCTATTTATTGTTTGGCAAATATAACGTATAAATGTGAAGATTATTGATTCGATGATACATATTATGGCTATTGTTACTAGAATTTACAGAGTTATTATAATATAAAAACCTCTATTTTTCAAAAACTATATTTTTAGTTTAATTTACTTCATGCAATCCGCATTGACTTCAAATTTTTCAGTTTATGCTGATTTTTCATGTACTTTTTCATTCATTATTTTAACTATTATTTCAATATTAAATATCAAATATACATATAATTACTACTCATATTTAAATAGATAGCTTACATCTATTTATGGATCTCTAGGTATAATATATTTATAAATTAACATTTCACGAATATAGGTGCATTAAGCTATATCTAAAGATATTATTCTTTATTTTTACATGTTTTCTAATTTTAATAAACATGTATATTTTTAAATTTTAAATACAATATATTCCGTATTAGTTCATATTATTACAATAATATTGTATTGAAAGTTCTAGTAACTTATCCTTATCAAGTACTTACTAGGTAATTCAGTTTTTCTTCTCATTTTGTCTTGTATCGTAGTACATGTTTACCGAGGACGATGTCAAGTTTTATTTGGCTGAGCTGGCACTTGCACTTGACCATCTCCACAAACTTGGAATCATTTACCGGGATTTAAAACCAGAAAAGTGAGTTTTTGTTTTCAATTGAAAAGCAATATTTTGTATAATATGTACATATATGATACAAGTATAAATAAGTATCTGTTTTCATTTAAACTTGCAATTTTTTTATCTGTGTGTTTTAACAGTTTACTTAAGTTATATATTTAGAAAAATAAAATATTTGTTAATAAGTATATCTACTTTAAATTAAAAATATTCTTATTGCTCTCCGTTGTAGTTTATGACATATTTCTTAATAAATTGATTCAACTTACTGATTTTACTAAACTTATGTAGGCATATTTCATACTGAATATTTTTTATACTCTCTTCTCGCTATCAATTATTATATAAATCGCCTACTTACAATATATACACACTTACAAGTGTAGTTGCTTGAAATTATCATTAACATTATATACATAACCATACACAATATTCGCATCGGAATATTTTAATCTCAAAGAATTACTTCTAATACTACGAAAGAGGGCATATTAGTAACTATGATTGATCCTTGCTAAACACACCTTTTTTAACGTACCTTATTATTAATAAAATAGCAATAGAATATACTTTCGAATCCTTTGGGCCTCATCTCTTTGATGGATGTAATTCTAGACTTATGTATTAATCTTTCCTAACTTCATATACCATTTTTTATTTGTATTTAACTTAGATATTTAGTTACTTACGATTAATATTGTTTTGTTATTTACATATTAAAGCGAGTATTATCAATGGTTATTTAGACTGTGGGATTTTGACTACTTACATTTCGCTTTTCTGTTATTTTTAATAATCTTTATGCTCAATAGATTTATCTGTGATTATACATTTGCACAAACATTTTCAAAATACAAATCATTTTTTATGGCTTAATTTTCGTTGTTTCTGGCTTATTTTTGGAATTTCCAAATGCTAAGTTCCAAACAATTTAATAATGCAAAAAATATAAATATATAATTTAAATGGTTTTATTTATTCCAAATTTGAAAAAACTAAACAATTTAATCTAAAATTGTATATTTTGAAAAAAGTTGAATGTTATTAATTCATTCTTTTGAATAGGTATACTTGCAAATATACTCATTAACTATGATATCTAATACTCAACATTTGGTTATTAAGCTAATTTATGACCCATGTACATTCGGCTCACCTTTATTTAAAAAAATGAGCTATTTTATTAATTCTAATTTTAAGCTGTAGCATTTAAATGATTACATACATTTGCGTTGTCGTTGTTGGATACCTCTTTCATGTCTACCTGAACTTATATATCACAAACCTTTATATACCTACGCGGCTTTAATTACGATATTTAAGACAGAGAAATGAGACGTGTCCCTTTTCTCAACCTGTTGATTATTATTTTATGCGCTATACTAGTAAGCTACAATTCATTTGTCGTACTTGTGATGCGTTATCATTTACTAACTATTTTTATTGTGAGATTTACCCTCCATCTTGTTATGGTAATAGTCTTGCACACATTAGGTAAGGTCAAAGTTGTAAATTAGTCCGTGATGGTCCAAAAGATTATACTAATCAAGTATTAATCCATAGAGTTAGTCCAAGACAAATACCTGACTAACTCCTTTAAAAGAGTGTTAATATCAGACTAATTTGAACAATTAAAAACTTGAATCATTTTCAATTCAATTTTTCGATGCTTAATTTTGAACCTTGAATTTATGTCAAAGTAGAACAAAATATCAAAGCGATTAAAAGCATATTTTTAGCACCCACTTTATTAATACAGAGTTTCAAAAAAGTTGCTATTCAGTGAAAATGTTTTATTTCAACTTTTATTTACAAGCTATACTATACAGACTAAATAAAGCAATGTTTCACTTATTAACTGACGGACTGGTCACACATAATATTATGCTCATTTAATATTGATCACTGCACAGCCTTATCTTTCTCTTATTAGAATATTTAATATTGATCACAGCACAGTAACTTTTCGGACACTCTGTACATTATAGATCTACGTACGTATAATGCTGTTTATACCAATTAATCAAATCTAAACAAAAACGACTGCGTTGCAAAAATGAGAGCCAAGAAACGAGTTTCTTAAAAAAAAGTTAAAAGGATAATGATGATGATTGGAAATACAACCTTTAAAGAAATTGATATAAAAGGGCGCCAAGATTTAAAAACAAAAAAATAAAATGATATTGATGATACATAGTACAGCCATCGAAAAATAGATATAACAATGACGCCAAGATGTAATTGTTACAATACAATAATTTTTGTTTAAAATGCATAAACGTATAAATCAATAAGGAACATAAGTATACGTCTAAACCGAAAAATTCATTAAAATTATGAAACAAATCGAGGTAATGGTATAAATTATATTATTTTTCTTTTTTTATAAAAATTGTTTTACTTAAAACAACTTTTTTTGCATTATTGTGGGTTTCATTGCTTTTCTAAAAATGTTCCATTCCAAGAATTTTTCATAATTTTTGTTATAATTTTATAAATTTGACACTTTATTCGTATACCTATGTTTCATATTGATCTATTCGTTTGTACATTTTAAAAAGAAAATATTGTAACAATTACTTCTTGGCGCCATGTTTATATCTATTTCTTCGATGGCTGTACTATGTATCATCAATCTTATTTTAACTTTCTGTTTTTTTATCTTAGCGACATTTTTATATCATTTTTTTTAATGGTTGTACTTCGTATCATCAATATTATTTCAACATTTTTATTTTGAGGAGCTCAGTTCTTGGATTTCATTTTTGCGACGCAGTCGTTTTTGTTTTGATATATACATACTTGACGCTTAGGACTTCTATAGCCATCCAGTCTCGGAATAGGATACTTAAATATTGTACTAATCATACTATAATGCAGAACATTACCTATTTTTACGGGATTCCATTATTCAGAGTCAACTTAAAAGGAGACAGATATAGTGAGTTCCATATAATTATTCATTCGAAATAAATGCACTCCCACATATTATATACAGTATCCATAAATTATCCGCTTTTGTTGTAGGCATCACTTGCCTAAACCTTTGGTGAGCATTCAGCGAATTAGTCGCGTTTAATTATAAAGTTGAAAATATATATTCAAGTTAAATAAAATCTATTATTTTGACGCGCTGCTCTCGGTGTATATTGCCCCCATAATATATATATATATTTCATTTATAAAATTCAAAAATAAAATAAAAATATATATATCATTTATAACAGTTTTACGCATCGCGTGCGTCCGGTGTATAGCCCTTATGTGGTTTTTTTCTTCAGTAGACTAAAGATAGATAGATTTATGTGTATATCAACATGCAGAATTCCATTTTAATGATATGATAAATGCGTTCACCTTATTTGGTGTTTAGACCCAACTCTACTTGGCTGCCAAACATATTTCGTTGAGTATTATTACTCTATTTTATTTATAGTACTATATGTAATTGGATTATAAACCTTGTGGTTTTTATTTTCTTATATCTCAATTATTGAGTAAATACTTTTAATATTCATAAGAAAGAGGTTAGGTAGTCTTTGAAAATGCGAAGCTCTCGTATATTGGTCAGCTTTTTAAGTACACTATATTTGTTTATGAAATATTCTACCTTTAAGCACTATCTTTAATATAAGTTGGAATTACTTTTTGATTCAATGTGATTGAATATTCTAAGCTTTATCCGTATTCGTAATAGATATTTTTATTTTCAGCTTATATAGGGAGAGATTGCTGATGCTAACGGTATAAACTAAATCATTGAAATGTAATTAAACAAAATACATTTTAGGTACACCGACCGGACTTATATTTCGTATATATGCTTAATCCAAGTATTGCACCACTTATTAATAATATTCATTGAGATAATTATATCATTAAATTATACACAGCAGCTATATATTATTATATATTTTTAATAATTATGTTATGGGAAAGTAATGCCATAAAACTGTACATCAGATTTCAGTTAAAATTGTTAATAATATTAATGTCCCTATTTGATCAATTTTTTTCCTATAAATTCCGAATGATTAGTATTAATTATAAAGGATGGTTTTGTTTTGACTAATTATATATACCTGTAGTGTTACTATTTTTGTAATCAGCTATTTTTATGTTGAGATGAAACGAGGTTTTATGTCAATTTTTGTCGTCTTTGTACCTTTCTATTAATATCATTATTTACGTAAATTGTCGGTGTATTAAGATAATTAAAGTTATAATGTTGCTAATATTTATCGTTAGTAGTGTATAAAGGACTCAAGGAAAAAATACACTTAAATTAGGCGTAATTGCTATACACTGAAAATAGTGACAAATTTGAAAATAAAAGGAACTATTATTTTTTGATTTTTTTCTTATGCAGATTAATATTGTTACTTCCATTCTTTATTTGGTATGCAAAAACTTACAATATATGCGACAGTAAATATATTTCTAAACGGTATAAATAAATTTATATAACTGTATTCTTACTAGAGTATTTTACATTAAGATTGTCTGTATTACTATTATTTACAATGAAACTCTTCATTTCATGTTATTTTTTTTATATAACATCATCTTTTCTGTACCGTGTCATGTTTTTCGATTCCCATTCTCATCCAAATAAACACTTATTATTATTATTACGATACTTTTAATTTTTGTAATAAGTTACACAATAAAATAAAAATACAGGCTTACTATTCAGAATAATCAATACAATTTGAGCGAATAACTGTACTAATAATTTATTTTTAATGTTTACTATAATTTAATATTATGTATATTCATAATATAAATAATATATGTATATTGTAATTTATAGTAATATGTACATAGTAATTTATGTTATAGCTTTTTCAACATTTTTTCATTGATTGACTAAACCAATGTTGTTAGGCATTGGTACCAAAATAATACGCCTACAGCAGAACCACAATATAATATTTAATTTTCATTCTATAAAACTTTTCGCTTTTATTTCATCTAGTGTCTAAAATATTAATAATGTCATATGTGAATATTATAGTAACACCTTAAAACTACTAGCTAGAACGTTAAATTAGATATGCTTCTATTTATTATGGATGCACTGAATAATATGTCTAAGTCATATTTTGCAATAATTCGGTCAGCCTAAGATACGTTGTAATACTGCTATATAATTACTGATTTAAGTACTATCCATATTTATCTATATAGGTAAGGTGTACAATCATCGTCATCTTTATTTTATTTTTGTATAGTGTATATGGAATTAGCAAAAACGTATTGAACAGAAATGACATACATTTTAATATTCGCTACAAATCGTTATAACAATTTTTAATGAGCAGTAGGTCATTTTAATAGCATTAATTGCATATCCATAATTTTTATTTTGACTGTTTCTTTGATATACTTTTTTGAAATAGCAAATAACATCAAATAAAAAATGAAAGTATCTCAAAAAACAAATTAAGTTAATAAGAATATTATAGGTATAATATGTTATATCTACTATGTTATATCTTAATAAATAGACAAACCAATTTAGAAACATATATCTTGGAAACTTGTATTTTTGATTCATTCTTATTAATTGATTCTCATTTATTCATTAATATGAAAATACGTAAATATTTCTATCAATGTAAAACACATGTGCATTGTATTACAGGTATTACTACCATATTCCTAAAAAAATAATTTTTTTCTTTCATAAGCCGTACATTCATACATAAAATAATTTAAAAAGTAGTGAATATTTCTATACTGGCTATTATTTTATATCTGATTTATTGTTATTATTTTATACAAAAGGTTCACTCTTAACTTTAAACGGTTTAATTTTGTCAAAATACGAAACTTAGTGTTTGTGATGTAAGGTATGACTACAATATATTTACATCTACTACCATATGCACTGTTACTATATTTTGTATGCAAAACAAATGTTTACTAGAATAAGTATATTAATTATTTTAGAAACAAATCAATATTAAATGGTTAAATATATATTATTTAACCTTGATCCACACACTCCATGAACCAATTTCAGTATTCTACTGGACGAAGAGGGTCATATCAAATTGACTGACTTTGGCCTCTCTAAGGAGTCAATGCACGACTCTGCCCGTGCCTTCTCCTTCTGCGGCACCGTTGAGTACATGGCCCCTGAAGTAGTGAACAGGCGAGGCCATAGCACAGCTGCAGACTGGTGGAGTTACGGGGTTCTCATGTACGAGATGTACACTGGGGCACTTCCCTTCCATGCTGAGAACAGGAAGGATACCATGAACCAGATACTCAAGTGGGTTTTCCTGCTCAGGCTTTCTATGATATTTTAAAAATAGATAACATTTTGTTTGATTAAAATTTGCGTATACTCATATAGATAAGGAAATGTTCTAGAATAGTCTCACAGTTTTAGTAAGTATATAATATTTATATATATTAGATACATACATATATAATATTTATGAGGAGTCGTCATCATTATTTTGAGGCCTTTTTGTCAATGAAAGGACCTTTCATTTGACTTCAGTATAACTAACACATTAAAAATGCATTGGAATTTCTATAATGATTCCAAATAATAAATAATTTTCAGATAACCAGTCAAAATTACCTATTAATATAAAAATTTCTTTGACAAAATGTGGACCTTTTGAAACTTTTTTTATGTCATATGACTCTCCCGACCCCCCCCCCCCTGTATACACCCATGTATTGAGCAACAACTAAGTCAAAATCAATGAAATGCTCCAATCAAGCGTTGTGTACCATATTAATTGTCAGACCTGTCAATGAATACAATGGACTTGGATACATATGCCAACACTTGCAACAACGGTGGAAAGAACACTAGAAAATATCTACGAGCGACACACCAATGCATTAACGAAATACAAAAAGAAAATCTAAATATACTTTACCGTTTGACACAAAGATCGTGGAGGCTATCCTAATAAAGGATAAAAAGCCCATTATGAGTAAATGAATAAAAAAAGAAGAACGGACGTATAATTTGACTACTATGAGCGGGCTTCTAACGCTTTTCCTGGTGCGATAGATCTGGTTGCGTGATGGTTAGTGTGTCGTGTGTAAATTTTTGTTTTTATATCATTTTTGTATTCTTATTCACTAGGGGTTTTTTATTTTTGTATTTTGTAGTATTTTATTAGTATATTCCGTGTGAATGTTCATTTTTATGTCCCATATTAATGGTTCCCATGCTTCTAAAAAAAAACTTGAAAAAATCATGGAATTCCGATCATTTTGGTGATTTCAGAAAAGATCAGGGAATTTGATTATTATTTACATTGAATAGACATTAAAGTAATACATTATATTTTTTATATTTTATTTGGTTAGAAGTGGACCACATAATTCTACATAAATGGATTTTTTCGTCAAAACATTTTACATTATACATTCACTTACATTATACCAATCACGATGAATGAATCCTTTTCTGTATCTCATGTAAATTTTTGTATAAATAAATTATATTGTCAGTTAATGCTTTTATCAAATTATCCCTTTGCTAATTATTATATGATAATAATTTGTTATGTTTGAAATAAACCTAATAAGCTGAATAGCAATATTTGTTTTTCTTTCGATGTATTGTACGTTATGATATTTGAATGGAAGTTTTACTGACATAATTTATTACTTGACACTTAATATAGTGCGACGTTATGATAGTGATATCATATTGAAACACACTAACATTATACATTATTAATTTTTTATTGTTATAACAATTGTTTACAATTTCGGGATTTTTTGAAAGTATGGTCAGGAAAAAACCTGAAAAAGTCAGGGTATTTTACTGTAGAAATTACGTGGGAACCATGATCTTTTTTTTTTTTGTAGTGTATATTTATTATATTTAATTGCTATGTGTACCTGTATCTTGTGTTATGTATTCTGCTAGTCTCTCTTTGTCGTGTTAATATTGGTATGCAGTTTTATTTATGTCTGCGTAACTAATTCATTTTCTTTTCTATATACACTAATGTACATAGGTATATATTTTTTACGCAAGTAGATTTTAACGATTTGTAATAAGTTACTGGTTTGTGTTTCGATGGTTTATCCACCGATTATAGTATACACTATAATGCTGTTTTATTTTATTCTGCTCTCTAACGGTATGCTAATACAGAAACGTTTAAATAAAAATATTTGTATTTAGGATAAACTGTTTTTAAATTATCTATTATACGAGCGAAACAGCTTTCTTCCGTGGTTTGTAACTGTTAATATATATTTTTTTAATAGAATGGACTAACTTAACAATTAATTGAAAACAAGATTATGTATATAGATAATAATCATTTTGGCGTTTATATTTTTATTACCAATGTCAAAATCACTGGTATCACTAATGGTATTAATTAAAAGTATCATTATAATTCAATTTTTTAAATTATTGATTCAAATAAGTTTTCAACTATAATACTTAAATACTTCTCTCAGTCATATATTTTTAGAACACTTTATTTAGGAGGTTATAGATATATTATTTTTATGAACTAATAAAGAGGGATAAATATTTTTAAATGATTCTTGTACAGGTATATATGTATATATATATATATACTGCATAGCTGTATTATTTGTTTGTTTGTTAGTATAAATATCACACTTTCCACGCTGCCACAGACTGAGTGAGACTATCTAATGGTTAATAGTAGATATTAATATTTGCTAAAATGCGCTAAATTTAGTCAGTATAATGTTCATTGAGTCAGTAATGTGAGTAGCGTTAAATACTCAATATATTAATATACAACTGTACAACAATGTTAATCTACACTTTTTAAACGTCAAAGTCTTTAATACTAAAAGGTCTCCAATAGTAAAACACGGATCAATACCACATAGGCATAAACAACTAAAACCTTTTGACACACCAATTCATAAATAGGTACCTACCTTGCCTTTTCAATGGTGTGTTTTTGTGGTGCAAGTTTGATTGTCAGTGTATTTACAGCCACGATCAGTACAATATGCAGAGCACAGTAGGTATGTTGCTTCTGAAAGTATTTTAATCAACTCATTATAAATACTTGTAGCCTTGAGTCTACCCTGTTTCTGTTTTGTATGTCAGTAGGTATTCAGTAAATTGATTATACATTTTGTAGTATAGTTCTACCAGTGATTTCTGTTTGTCACCCTGCGCTACCTGCATTATAGAAATATTACACTTTGATATCTTTTAAGGCTACGGTTAATTACTGTTTCATATTAATTTTCCAAGAATATGTTATGAAAGTAATGATAACTAAAACTATAATAGGAATTAAGCTTTTCATTTATAATAACTTCTACTTATTCTTTTATAATAAAATCTTGAATATATTATGTTATGTTATGTGTTACTGTTGATTTTTCGATGTTTTTACTACATTGAACATGGTTTATTTATTATTCTAAGATATTACAAAAATAATCAATTGTAAATAGCTATAATTAAAATATATACATATATACATATATATATATCAGTCCAAACACAATTAAATATTTTTTTTATTTTTTTTATATTTTTCATATAATGTTAATATTGACTATTCTTTTAGCAATTTATTTAGATGGTTAAAGTTTTATATTATGAAGTACGGTTAAAACTGAATAATATCATAGCTATATTTCAGATATATATCTATTTTAATTGTGTAATAAATAATGCATTATTATTTAAATATCATTTATGTCAATAGCATAATTAAAAGGTATTCCAATATAAGTTTTCTCTTAATAATTTGTATTTTTAAAGCTACACTGAAGATGTACATATATACTTATAAACTAATCAAAATATTTACCAAGTGATCGCAATTTTTTCGCAATGATATCTACTCGTATCATTAAAGTATATCGTATTGTATAAGAAATATAAATATAATTTCGATAAGATAAACATCCTCTAAAAAAATATACAAAAGTTTCTACATTGCGTATCGCATTTTATAATAAAGAAAAAATTAGGTATTACAAATTATATCACATTGATTAAAGAGATGGGGTCAACCTGTACATTTTGTCTATTTATTAATATGGATTAATGTAGAATATTTTTTTAAATAGTTTATATTTATTATGATTTTAATCATTTAGATTTTAAATATTTTAATTATACTATTTATAAAATTTTACAATTATACAGTATATTAAACTTTATCCTACTCGTGCTTAATAATAGTAGTAGAAAATGTGTTTCTAGTGTCAACCTTTTTTAATGTCAATTTTTGTTTCTTCATTCGACATTATAAATATTAAAAGCATGATACTACTATACAGAACATTTGGATTATAGATAAATAGTCATTTGTAATAAGAGATTGAACAAAAATCTCTATTTTCAATTTACTATGATACATATCGGAAATTGTAGAATATTTAAAATGTAATTGAATTAAGTCCCTGTATTACATAATTATTTTTATCAAATATTATTTACAATGAAACAACATTAAATTTTGGTGCATGAAATCAAATATTAAATAATATGTGTGTAATACTATGATAAAATGAACAAAATTGTCATCTAAATATCTAGCAACCGAATAAATAGGAAAACACGAGTTCTTTCAAAGTAATTTCTTTTATATTGAATATTATCATAACAAGGTAAGACAAATTTAATTGATAAAATCTTGATAAAACTCTATTTGTATATAGTACTTATACTCTTTGTTAAATATTTAACAAAAATAATTAGCTATACCTATATTAAAAGAAATGATCTAGTTTAAAACAACAACAGTAGTTATTCAATATTTTCTACGTTTTTCTTATCAAATTAACATCTATAGTTTTTATGGAACGAAAAAGAAAATGTTTTTTTTTTAATTTGTGACACTACAATAATTATAATATTTTTACACTTAACAAAATATGTATATGAACATTTCCCACTTAAAAAATAATATTACAAAATAAATAATTGATGAGGAAATTAGAGAAATAGAAGCTGACATTTACTCTATTGATTTTCGTTAATATTTATTAACAATTTAACAATTTTCTAATAGTTAGTTTATGTCGAAAATAATTAGATACGTAGCATTTTATTGTAAATTTGTAAAACAAATTCTAAGAAATTTAAATAACAATTCGTAAAAGTTGTTCTTTTCAATTTATTGTACAATTCAATAATACAAAGTAATTTTCAAATAAACAAGAGTTTAAATATTGTCTTTAACTTGTGAAATAGATTAAATAATATTCTATTCAAATATTAACGAAGGTTTTAGAAAAAAAGTTTAATACATTTTTTCAATTTTATACAATTTTGAAACCAAATCTATATTTATGTTTCATCCCTAAAATAAATTTGGGCAATAGTTATATTTTTATTAATCTTCAGTTTTGCGTTATTTTTGGGTGGCAAAAAAGTTAAACGACACTATATGCACTATATACACATAATATATATATAATTTATAGTTATAATATTCATATTATATTATTTTTATAGCTTATATGTATAAATGGTTTTCGGCTTATATTTATTGAACTTTATTACATATATTCATCATTATCTCCTTTTCTATACAAGCACATTGACTAATTCGTAGCATTGTATATTTTCATATGTACATAATATTAATATATGCCTATATTTTTCTCTTTCCTCGTTTTCTTCTTAAACCAGAGCAAAATTGGGGATGCCTCAATTTCTGAGCAAAGAAGCACAGGACCTCCTACGCTGTCTATTCAAGAGGAACCCGTCAAATCGTCTTGGTGAGCGGAGTGAACGAATGAAAATCGGATTATATTATAATACATGTTATAGGAAACAAGAACACGAAGGAATTATTTCTAGTATGCCAAAATAGTTAAATACACTTAAATATGGCGAAATATATCTTCGAAGGAAAGCAAAATTCATTGCAAGGATTATATTTCTTCCTTTTGTAGAATTTTTAAAATTATGTTATATTACAGTATTTTATTAATTTAAAATATCTTGCGGAAGTATTGTAAAAGTTAATTAACTAAATTACTTAAAAAATTGTTTTATGTATAGAAAAACCACAGAAGAGAAAGCTTTACAGTTTAGCGAAATACATATTTATATAATGAACATTTTTATTTGTTCTGCCGTCTTATGACTTTTAATGCAGAAATTTACACTATATTTAACTCATAACCCAATTTGTTTCGTAGTTTCGTATTATAGAAAAAGCTTGTGTTTAATATGTTATTTCATTAATACGCAAATGTAGAAATTAAAAAAATATACATTTTTATACATAACTTCGCTGGGTCATTTCAAATAATATTTATGTATTCAGTATGGCTTAAATATCCACAGTATGTAAAACTGATACTAATGTCAAATTTGCTCATCTGGCTTTGACCTAAGTCAATTTAAATTTAGAAATTAATAGATTTTGATAATAATACTTATTTTCAATGTTTGAATAATAAAAATGCTCTAATTTTCCTATATTTTTTAAAATATAATTTAATTTTTCCTATATATTCAATTCACAAATTCTAAGGATATTCTAGACAAATTGAAGTTATTAAAAAACAATTTATTGAAAATTCTAACCGTAATCTCATCTTAACATGGGGCTGGTTTATATATTTTTTTTGTATTGGTTTTTAATTTGGATAGAATATGCCGTTTTTTATCGGTTTCTTATTCTATAATAAAACAGCTTTCTTGTATCCGTATTAATTATTTCAAATAACCATTTGCTCTCTTAATTCTAAAAATCACTTAATTAAAAATGTAAATTCTATAATTATTTCACAATTATATTCTTTTTTACACACGAATATTGAAAAATAATTGTTTGATTATTTATTCCATTTAGTAATTATATTTTATAATTTTTACAATATAAAAAAATTGTTTGCAGATGAAACATTATAAAACTTTTATTGCTTACACTAGTTCGATTTATTGTGTTATTTGGGGGGGTTTTTTAGTTATTAAAAGTAAATATCCTTTATCATGTGGTGCGGTATAAGTTTTGTTTTATTTGAATCCTATTGAAGTTTGCGTTGCAATTTTTTTTATTATGTTTAACTTTCTGATATATTTTTTCAGATAGTTCATTTTATAATTTGAAAAATATCTGTGAACATTGATGCAGTATTTTTGTTTAATAATTAGACGGAATATAGACCAGATACAGCATTTAAAAGCTGAAAAATAATGTAGCTTTAGTCTTGGCCTCAATGCTGTGATATTTTTCTATACCGCTTTTAAAATTAGCATAGCATTAATTTATTCGTTATTTGTTAATGATTCGTTGAAGTTAAACTTTGTTTCGTACTAATTAATTATTAAATAGTTAATATTCGTATTTGTATTTAATATAATTTTATTTTCAAATAATTATCATATTAAATTCTGTTACGATTTTCTTGTTGATGTTTTTATTAAAATATATTTTCATTTGTGACAGTTTTTGAATAAATATTTTTGTTATGTAAATTTTAAAATTCTTGTATTTAGTATATCTAGTACAAATTATTTATATTTTATTTTTTCACGTAATTTTGTGGTCTTAATCTTACTTAACAACACTGCGTTGTTTACATGAAACGTTCAGTAGCTAATTATTTTTTTGAGTACATAGAATTTTAAACTTATTAATGGTTATGAGTATAGTTTTACCTGTTTATTTCTAGGTTATGGATCCGACGGTGTCACTCAGATCAAAGGTCATCCCTACTTCCGGAATATCAACTGGCCTGAGCTTGAGCAAAAGCATGTACCTCCGCCCTTCAAGCCAGTGTGTGCAACAATGGACGACACCTTTCATTTTGACTCTGAGTTCACTGCCAAGACACCCAAAGGTGAGTACATCATAATTTTATGTTTATTGGTACCTATAAAAATATTTTTAATGTCTAAAATAAACGTGACGAAGTTATTTAGAAAAGGCACCTACAAATAGGAAAATACACTTAAATTGATAGAATATTCTGAGAAAATATAATTTAAAAAGTATTAATTTAAAGAAGTGGTTTCATACTACTATTGTAAATTACTAGCAATACGGAGAAAGCTGGACAACGCGCTGGTTCGAACTTGTTGTTCGACATTAATCTCTAGATTATTATTTTTATTTGCGAGGCAAGTTGAATCGTAATGGATATAGAGTCCAGAATTTATTGCTCGTAATATACTAACATGTATATTCATGAGAAATATACATTATTTTGTAGAATCTTATTTCGTTATTGTATACTCTGGTTACACGGGTAAATCAGATGAAGAATAAATTTGGAAAGAGTTAAGTTTCCCTCGAAAAGTGTTATTTGTTCTTTGTCGAGTCGGATTATCAAATCCCATGTTTTGGAAGAGGCCAAAAATGTGTTAGCAATTAATTTCTGTGATACAAATCTCAAAAAGCCTGATGTTGGCTTTGCTGGAAAGGGTACCTTAAATAACGTATTTGATGAAAAGAAAAAGGCGTTTTATAAGGACTGCAAACTATTTCTGTTAAAAGCATTAGAAAAACTTCTCGAAAGGTCCCCTGTTAAATATGAATTTGTGCGAAATTTGTCGAGCCTGACACCGGCCATTCTAAAAAGAATCGTATTTCGCTACTGGACGTTTTGAGAAGATGTTAAAAATATTCATTTATGCAAACGAATGTTTACTGAATGTGCAGATTGACCAAAATTTGAATATTTGTCGATGTTCCGATGATATTAAAGAAGAATTAATGCATTTAATATAAATATATGTCGCCATGATAGATTTTACGTTGATCTTGTAAGCAAGGGTGATTACAAAATCCTGTGTTTGTAATTTAAAAACTGTTTATCTTATCGCATTGGAATGCCTGTGTGGAAAGTGGTTTCTCAGTTAACGATGATGTTCTATATAATATGAAGCAGTTTATCTGTGATATCTCAAAGAATAGTCTACGATGCGGTCAAGTGTGCTTAAATCAAATGCATATTCAGTTGACTCCCAAATTGTTGACATCAGTAAGTTCAGCAAGGAAGAGGTTTCTTACCGCTTTAGAGGAATTACAGTCCGCAGATCGTATTGAATGGAACCGAACAGACAAAGAGAAATTTGACGCATTGCATGTGAAAATATTGTGTTTAAAGGCTATTCCGAGACTGTAGACCACTTGATAGTGAAACAAATAGCTGTTCTTTGGAAATATAATATCATTGTTTAAAATTCAACTTAATTCAGTTTTCACCTATTGCAATGTTTTATTTCTATTATTCATAGCAACAATAGTTATTTTTAATTTCTTTAATTATGTCTGTATTAGAGTTTTGACTATATGAAATATTCATTCTTTATGAATACTTGTATTTCTAATAAAATTTCTTATTATTATTTGCGTATTTTTTAATTACCATTCAAAAACTGTTCCGTTTATTTGTTGTTTTGTGTGTATAACTTTGTATGAATATTGATTCACATAAATGCTTATAATGCATATATATGCATATTATAAATGCTTACTTCTAAAATACCCAATTATATGGTAATACTTTTTGTCTAAATGTGTTGAAAATTCCGTTCCTGAAAAAATGCTTTTCCATCATTTGTCTCGATTTAAAAATATATTAAAAACTCTGAAATTAACTGACCAGGGGCTTATTTCATCTCTAAGTGGTTAGATGTAGGTACTAAATTTTATATGACGTTAGTTAAGCTAAGGTAAGTGGGTAATTGCTATTTTATCTTGTTAGATACCTAGGTTTGGGTTATGGTTAGGGTTAGGTGTGCTACCTAACTTTTTATGTGGCAATTATTGAAACATACAATTTGTGTAGCGGTTGGCTGCACGCAAAGAGGTTTAAACGAATCGCTCGCCGTCGCTAGTGTGAAAAATAAAGTGCGATAAATTATACATCTATGGCTGCACGCTACTTTAGCGCCGCTCGACACAGCTCTATTGTGGCTGGTTATTGATAACTATGTCGTTTTATAGCATGAAGCACTGACTTTTTGTAATTTACGATATCACTAAACATATGATGATTTTTCTATACTAAACTTTATATATTACGATAGTATAACATGACTAAATATTTTAAAATACAGTTTTCGGTATTGAATAGTTTGAAGTTTTCCCTGCTGACTAAATACTAATAGATTTTATAATTTATTAAATAATTAAATTATAATATATAATTTGTATTAAATGTACACTTTATTCAAGATTATTATAATAATTTAAAATTATATTCTTACGACTCAAAAGTTACGAAGTTAAAACCACGAAAATTATATACAACCATAAAATGCGTCTATTATAATATATGCCTTATAAGGAGGCCCTCCTTGCAAAGTGGGACTATTATTTAGCCAAACGGACAAAAATAGAGTGTATAAAATGCTATATTTAAATTGAAACATATTTTAATCATCTCTTATGTGCATATTCTATATTCTATAGGCTGTTAAAAATCTTTGTGTTGTATTTTAAAAATATAGAAATATAATTGTATTGTTGTATACTATTGTAATTTTATTTTATGGGTATTGTATATACGGTATATACATTTATATATATTAATATTAACATGAAGTTTTAACATTTAATTTTGCTTTATTTATTCAATTTATGATTGAAAAAATATATTAAATTATATCGATAAATTATAAATATATTCAGTAATGATACTCATTTATTCTAATATAAATGTACTGTAGAATTCATATTGATTCCGAGATATACATATTGTATGTTCTACGTATATACGTTACATTGAATTTTTATTTTTGAAAAATTTAATGGTATACTTTATAATATGTATCCCTAACCCTAATCCTTATTGGAATATCTGTTGACAAATAGTTAAAAAATTATTTTAAATGTGATTTACTCAGGCTGTAAAGTTTGGATTGGTCTGATATTTCGTAACGATGGCTAATTTTGTTATTAGTAATACATACAGTAAAATAAATTTGTTTATGCAATTATTTTTGATGCTAGACAATTTTTAACTTCAAAGGAACAACTGTTGACAAATTGTCAACAGCATAAAAATACATGTAAATTATAAATGTTTCTGAAAATGATTGCAAATAAGTATCGTTATATTATATCATAGGTTCATATATTATTTATAGTGTTAAATTAATCTATGGATTATAATAACATGTCTATGATCATGATATAGAGCAAGTCTATAGATATGTTTATGTGGTCATAACCTGGATGCTGATTGGCTGATTGGCTGATACTTTACAATATCGAATTTGGAAATTCCAAAAACACGTTATCATCACTTAGGTAGTACGTTGT
>JAYRBW010037215.1:0-11854 GCA_036023295.1 Invenusta paracnida | reverse complement strand
TCAATTCTGTTTTCAGAATCCAAAGTAAGAATGTATTCACAGGCTAATTAAATATATATGTAACCCGTTTATTAATTAACAAATTTGGAATTCTGAAATTTATTGGAAATGTTAATAAATGAGCGTGTTAGAATTTATCTATTTAATTCTCAAATACATTCTTACTTTTTATTTTAAAAACAGAATTAATAAATGAACAGGCTTTATTTCAATAAAAAATTGATTTAATTGATAGAAATATAAAATGTATTCAAAAGAATGATAACATTTTTTTAAACATTGATACCGTCGTCAAATATACTGAAAATATTTATGAAATAATATTTGGTCGAAAATTTTGCTTACTTATTGACATATTTATTGATACAATATTATGTATATCCTCAGTCAGATGACGTTCATTTAACTTGTTAATGATTTGAGATACTTGAAACTAATAGATAACGTTTTACAAATATAATTTTAATCGTTTATTTGAAAAAGTTAAAATTATAGGTATTCTCTTTTAGAAACTTTGCCATGTTAAACTGTTTAATTTAAAATAAATTGAGAAATAGGTAACATATATATATAAATCACTATTTTAGCTTGATTATTTCATATATTCTCTTTCTTACAAAGATATAATTTTAAACATAAGATTGAATATTTATTTAAAATATATTTATTTATATAGGTTATATAATAGGTAATAAATTACTTTCACAATTTGCTATATATACACTCCTGGTCAATATAAACGCCGCCCCTAGTTTATACTACAATTTAATTCATTTATTAAATATATTTTAACATTGCTTTTATATGTAATACGAACTTTAAATACATTTATATATTAATTATTAACTATATTCAGTGCATATATTATAAATGTTAATAAAAGTTATTCAAATGCTAGTTTGATCCTATATATTTGCCCATGAAGCTGTTGAAACACCAATATCATTAAAATTATGTACATGCATGACAAAGGTGTGCTAGTGACTCTTAAGAATTATATGTTACACGCCGTGAAGATACAGCTATGCGATCTGAACACCTTTGCCCAACACTTCACTTTACCAGTGGCAAGATAATCGTCTAGGGAAGGTATTCCTAGGATGGTGCCTCATCCCTTAGCCCGTGTCCTGAGCCACCACAATGCTGAATACAACTGCAATTTACTAGAAGAACACCTGATTAAGCTTGACTTGCCTGGAAACAACCTCATTCTGCAGCAAGATAATGCACCGTGTCATTCTGCACGCCATGGAAATGTTTTTTGGAAAACAATGTTGTTGAAGTTTTTCCGTGGTCAGCACAGTTCCCTGATCTCAACTCCATTGAGAACCTCTGGTTCAAAGTTAAGCAACATGTCGATAAAAGAATAATACATGGCTTAGATGGTTTATATGGGAAGCATGTCACGATATTGTCTGCGGATGGATTTGGATCCCAAATCATCCGAAATTTGATCGATTGGAGATTAGGGCTTATCATAGCAGCCAATGGTGGAGCTTTTCCTTTTTGAGTTGATATCTCTATTTTCCCCAAAGAATGCGAAAATGGCCCTCTTCAGGGCCAACACTGATTTATTGATTAATGTTGTACAGTTCAACTCAGTAAATTTTCATTATTTGAAATATTATCTGTGTTAAATTAATAATAAATAAAATATTGCAGTATAAACCAGGGGGCCACGTTTATATTGACCAGGGGTGTATATACCTATATATATTTAATTTAGGGAACTTATTGAGAATTTAAAGCTAATTTTTTATAAATATTGGTACAAATGTTACTTTTAAGTATAAATACACTTAACTTTTATCCGATACCTATAAATTCTAAAGATTATAAAAGAATGTAAATATCGTCTATCCTTTTTGAATAATTTTCAAATATTTATTTACTCTAATTGATAATTATATTTATCAATTTGGTAAATTTAACAAACACACTTATATAATGCTGCCAACTTAAATGTTACAGTCCCGATTGGCGTGAAATGCAGTTTCAGTGAACGCTATAAGACGCTCACTTATTTAAGTATGCTGTTGGACTAAACTTTGACATACATTTGGCAAGGTCGTCAGTTTGATAGCGATTATTACCGAATAAAAATGTACATATCTGATTTGTACATTTGTTCATATACGTTTTTTTCCGTAATAAAGTTGTTTCTCTCAGAAATAAATGTATCTTCTTTTATCATGCAAGATTATAACATAATGGTGACATTGGTGGGATACAACTTAAGCAAAAGTATGCTTTCGTGTAACCCATGAAGGGCTATTAGAATTCAATGTCATATGCCATAAATAAGTTTTATAGATATTCTACAAAATTCTACTCATATTTAGGAAATCGATCTATCAGGGTGAACATAAAATTTTATTTCTTGTTAATATATCCAACGTTGAAAAGTAAAGTATTGAGTTCCATCTCCCTATCAGAAATAGTTAGCTTGCACAATTTTCAATGCCTTGTCATTCTATTAATTATTATCAGTCGTTTTTGGATAAATCCTCTCAGAAAAAGCTGAATGAATGAACAGGTAATTATCGCTATAAAGCAGACTTTTTATATATTTATAGCTGTAGTCGACGAAATTCGAATGCAATCAGAACTAGAACTAACGAAATTTAGTACCCCTGTTTATAATGCAGAATTATTCGTCTAAGCAATCGATTGGAAATACTCCAAAAAAGTATTACATAAAAAGGATTTAATGATCACATATTCCATATACTCAATATTAGAACAACAATTTACATACAATATGAATGGCATTTTTTCACAATAACGTCACCATCGAAGGATTCAAGGTAAGTGTTTACACCAAACTGTTCAACATCATAAGGAATGCGGTAAATCAAGTCAAGCTCAATTGACTTCAAACTTGAGATCACGTTGTAGAGATTGTTGTGCACCAGAAATACGTCAAGATTCCAGAATTCATGAAGCTGTTCGAACAATTTATTAAAAAAAACGAAGATGAACAGTTGGGATCAATTGTTAAATATCAGGTGAAGGTGGAAAAATTGGTACATGTGTTTTATCTAGTATTTTATTTCGAGGAGCATCTTCTGGACGAGAAGCTTGTGCACATTCACGTTTTTTGTAATTTTTTACAATAAAATTTGATAAAAGAGAAATCCATTTAGTCAAATCATCGTCACCGTTAATGGAAAATAAAAAATTAGCATTTGTTGTTTTGTTATACTGTCATAATTTGATACAAATTTTGCGATGTTGTAACTTTCTGCCCATGAAAACTACAGATCAAAGAGAAACGAGTTGTTGCCTAGTATTATCACTATATAGTGTAAATTTCTCGACTCAATTTTAAGTATCTATGTATACGTAATATGCTGGATTCCACGAAACTTTTATTGTTTTATTGGGACTCAATGTTATTTGTCCGAGGGGTGGGGGCAGGGCGGTATAAAATGACACTCAATATTTAGAGTATAGCTATATAAATGTCCACCTCATATAGCGTAGAAGAATATAATATATATATGGAGTTATATATTTCGTTATTTTTTTGAAATATATTAACAAATTTGCATATGCTCCATTTTGTTGGCGAGGTTCTTCATAAAACTCCTCCAAAATTACCTAATTCTCGTGCAATACCTTCTTTCTGGCCTAATGTTACTTTTACATTCTTCTTTTTGTGTCCTATAACTCACAATTGAGTCATGTCTGTCTTCATTAATTATTATTATTACTCCCGCTAGATAAGACAACAAATGTTGGCCACATCTGTTTAAAAGTAATTGTTTCGAAGACTTTCCTAACAAGAAAATTATTACAGAAAAACTTTACAAGTAAAATCAATCCTTGCTGAGAATATTCAATTTCTGAGCATATTTAATGATATTCAAAAACATACATTCTGGTAAGAAATATCATCCCGCTGAAACAAGTGATATTTTAAAGTACTCGTTTACTAATCTTTATTACTTTAATTTCATTCACAAGTTGGAAACACCGATAAAAGTTGTTATGATTTCAAAAATTCTTAATTTTTTAAAAAGGATTGCCAAATTTTACGGCTGTCGATAGCTAAGCCAAAGCACTTTTCATTAAACGGTGAATATTATTATTTTTTCAATAAAATCTTATTTAGACTCATGTTAAATGTGGCATATATGTGGAAAATATAATATGAATTATAGGTAGGTATGTATACTTTTGTCAGTAAAAATCGATCAATGGATTATGGTTTTAAAGCATTGAATTATATCAATATATGTAAGTATTTTTAAATCGTTGATATGAAAATTTTCAAAATATTCAATTTATTCATAGCTTTACTTACAAATATTTACTTCATTTAGTATTATCACAGCTTTCTTTCAATAGATTTCGTAAATTTATTCCATTGGATTAAATTTGTAAAATATATTTTTAATTTGAATTGCATGTTTCTGATTTTATATGTTTATAATTAAAAATGTAATAACAAATATACAATTTTCATGTAAAACGAATTGAATAAAAAGTTCTAAAACGACTAATTAAAAACTTGATGTTCACTCTAATGACTTAAAAGTTTCACACAGATTGAATCGATACATTCTTTGGATTATTAAAAAAAAATATAGATTTAGTATTCAAAAGTTTCATTTAACATATTATAATCCCGCTAAACTTTTCTTATGACAACTAACACATTAGGCACTTATAAATGCAATATTTTTGAGATTTTAATTTTAATAAACGAATGTTTGTGGAAACTATAATAAGGCTAACTTTCTGAACATGTCACTTTTGGAGCCATTACTGTGTTTACAGCTTTAAAGAATTCTTATAAACACCGTTCCCTCTTCATTGTAGGATCACTATATTATACTTTGCACTGATATACCTATTCTTATACTTTAACTATTGATGACACACAACTCAGTTAACCGCCTTTCTGGAAACACAGATACGTTATATAACTCACTTTGGATGCTGAAGTAATGAGAAGAAATAGTGGACTGATTCAATCAATGCAGTACTGAAAGAGAATGAAACCATTGTATAATGCAAGGGGTATTTTACTCTCTACGCCTCACTGCTATTGGAGCTTTACTTATTAACGTTTCCACACAGAAATCGTAAGTAAGCATGATGAACTGATCAAACTGCATTACACTAAGAGTTGTATTACAGCTAGGTGGAACACCAAACTCAACTATCGATTATCAAGGAATTGTATATCATCGTTTAGAAGTGTAAAACCATATTTAATTAAAACAAAATATCTCTCAATTTGTGATTTATTAGCTACAGATATTTTTTTAATGAAATGCCCTTAATCAATTGGCTTTAATAATCGTGTCATAGGTACTGGGGTACTAAACATAACCTGTAACTAAGGTTACTAAGAACAGGAATGTATAATTCGGGATTAAGCAAAGATGAAGTCGCCGCAGCGAAAGAGGCCAAAAACCAACTTGCACGTTTAATTCAACAAAGACAAGAAAAATTTAAACTTCTACAGGGAACTACAAAACCAGGTATTTGAAAAAATTCGTACCTTAATCTTCCAATAACTTCCTAAAGTTAATTTTAGTTAGTTTTACTGAACAAATATAAAAAAGATTTCCAATTGTTGATGAATTTATTATAATACATTTTGGCAAATATATACATTCGCTTACTATGTATTAATATATTAATATGCATTTTCTGTCAATTAAATACGCAAAATTATACCAAATAAGGGAAAGTCTAAATCGATGAAAAATAAAAAAATAAAAAGTTAGGATAGTCTAAAATTCACCCTAAAGCATTCATTCCCTGATAAAATATTAAAGAAATTATTATAAATTGATTACATTACTGTATAAATATTGTCAACATATACCAATCGACATTAGTAGATACATAAGATGTTTTACAAAGCAATATTTTCTAAATAAATTCTAATAAATACATACCTATAAAACTTTTGAAGCTTTATAAAACATTAGTTTAAAGATTTATTTCAAATCACAATGCCAAAAAGATGTTATAATTCTATGTTCTAATTTTCCGTATATATTTAATATACTTCCAAGTTTATCCAGTTCAACTACATATGCTCCATCTTTCGTACACATTAAATAATACAATTTAGTAATCGTACTTCATTATTGTTGTAGGAAGCATGCGATAGTATAATTTTTGGTAATACACAATTTTTCATTAGGTTTACACAGCTAATGTTACATTTATTGTAAATGTATTCAATTAATGTTTCATTTCAAAAATTCATCCAATATGAGGCATATTTATAAAATACATTATTTTATACTTCGTAGTATATTAATAACTGTAATGAATTACTTTTGCCAAACATCTTTCAGATGAGAGCAGGACATCTAGGAAGCCTCCCTACCACATCCCCCCGGAGGTGGACACCTTTCCCCACTACCGAGCAGAGCACGATCCAAAGAATTTCGACAAGATGATGCAGGACCATCGGCGCCAATTTGCCAGAAAACAGGATGACAACGCCGTCCGTTTGCGCGAACTCAACATAACACGAGCCCATATGCTTGACGAACGAAAGCGTATAATTGGTCTACGCGAGAAGGTTATCCGGCGACCAATCAGTCCTCTCTACGAGGACGGGGGAGGCAAGGATCGCGTCACCGATGCTTGGGAGCATATCCGCCGGCGGCCCGATCCGGCCACTGTTGGCCTGGGATGGCAGAGTCCAGGGGGTCAACCAGTGCAGGAGATTATTGTCGACACAAAGAGCAAGCTTCCCAAGATTGAGGAACGCTTCCAGGCTATTTACAAACACCATCAAGAGAAAAAGCGGCTGATGAGTATTCCCTACGACGGTTCCTTGGACAAGAAGTCCTACGAGCCTTGGCAGCTGCCCCACTATGACATCTGTCGGACAATTATCGAGAATGAAGTGATGAAATTGCTGGAAAAGCTTGTCCCGATTGACGGAAAGGATTACGTGAAGGAGAGAGATGCTCTTGACATTGAAATCGATCAAATGGTCAAACAGAAAGTTACTCAGTTATTAAACGAAGAGCTGGTTTACGAGGTAACGCTGGAAGAATCAGAAGCCACAGCTGAGGAGTATCTGTATCTCTCAAATCTGGCGATTAACATGGCTGATCAGGCTTGTATTCTCGAGTCGGAAGTGTTCGCAACGCGAAAGGCTCAAGGCAGAGATCAGGACGATCCTGTTCGTCAGGACGTCACTGATAACTTTTATAAAAGCCAGCGATTGAGAAACGATCAAAATCTCGATGTATGGCAGCATTCGCAACACCTAATCATTAAGGACCCTACCGAATCCGAGCTTCGGGAGCAGGAGACAGCAGAGGCAGATGTCGATACGGTTGAATATGACACGCTGCCTCCGGCCCAGTTGAAGCATATTGCTCCCAAACAAACAGACGAACATGATGAAGAAATGGCTTGCATAGTAAAAAAGAATTATTGGGACCACGAAGTGAAGTACTGGAAAAATTTCGATACAGAAAATCAAATCCTTACTCTTCCGAAGAAAGCAACAACCATCACAGCAGTTGCGTATTCTCCCAACGGTTTAAACGTTGCTATTGGAACAAAAAGTGGTCTTATCTTGATTTATCAAATTGACATCAGTATGAAGCCACCGTTCAGATTACATTTAGTTTCTCCACAAGCTCCCGGCGCGCCTTCTAATCAGTCATCAACGGTGGAAGATCCCGTTGTCAATTTATCCTGGTCCCTGGACAACATTCGTTTTACCAGTGTCACACTGAATGGTGTTCTTGGAATTTGGTCAATTAATAATTGGAAAATTGGAAATCGGGAAATTGTGGACTCATCTCTAAAGGAATCGAATTCGAAATATTTGCCCGGTGCACTTATATGTGAATTTAAGATGATCAAACTGCGTCAAGACTT
Source organism: Invenusta paracnida (assembly GCA_036023295.1). Taxonomy (NCBI): domain Eukaryota; kingdom Metazoa; phylum Platyhelminthes; order Proseriata; family Coelogynoporidae; genus Invenusta; species Invenusta paracnida. Next base: position 3,976 of record JAYRBW010037215.1, on the reverse strand, counting down.
TTTATTCCAGTCTGAAAGCGAAGAACACTTGGAATCATATGACCGAAGCTGGGGCCCCAAATTTGCTATTTTTATGCCGGCATTTTCCTTAATTGGTACGGTACCAATTATTTGTGTTGGAATGACAAACAACGACTTCTTAAGAATTGACACAGAAAAAGCCATTGAACGCCAAGGTAACCTAACAGCTCGACGAGCAGATGATAAACCAGCTGATACAACCGAAGATAACGTATTTTTACAGAAACGAGAATTGTTCAAAACAAATTATGACAACGTTCAGGGAGATCCAGTGCCTCTGCATCAACTGCAAAGCTTCAATACAGGTGTCGACTGGTTTCGCGGACACAAACATCCAATTATTTTCATGCATTTCCGAAATAACTTCGACGAAATAGTCACTGCCGATGACCAGGGATATGTTCTGGTGTGGCGCTATAATAGCAACCAGCTCTCAAGGGGTCAGAGTTATTGGTTTGAGCCCATGTTTCGGGGTCGCATTTCCATGAAAATCGAAATGTTCGAGGTGAACGACTACGAAGAGCCTCACATACACTACAACATTCTCGATGAGAATTCCACCTTCAACACTGCCGAGGACTTACGCAATGCCGAGCACGAGCTTGCCTACGGCAACTTCCGTCACCCGCTCTACAAATTCGAAGATCCCAAGAAGAACTTCAGCACCTATATTTATCGCAATGTTGACGAGCAGACCACCGAATCGGGTGCGATCCTACACGAGGTCTCTCGTCTACTCGACACTAATCGATTGATACTCTACTCGACCAGGGTCTACCAGTCCTTCTTCCATTACGCCGATGCTTTTCTTGGCTGCGCAATCAACTCGGAGGGGACACGACTCACGAGTCTCATTCTCTATCCTGCTGATCCTCAGATTCGGGATCCTTGGATCGAGGTCATTAATTTCGATATACTTAATTTGAAAGCCTGCGAACCGAGAATTCAAATTGACATAAAAGCGGCCGAGTACAAGGAGATTTTGGAGCAGGGCACCATCTTCTTCAATGTAACTCCGCCGCTGAAACCGATGGGAGCGGAGTATTTAGTAGTGAATATTCTGGGGAAGACGTATGTTTATTCGCTTCTTACGGGACAAAAGGTTGTGAAGACTATTCCCAGGGTTGTCTTGGGGACAAAAAAGAAATTCTTGGGTTTGGAAATGACCCAGGCCAACTTCAACCTGAGGCCCGATTCAGAAATCTTTTTCACAATGGTTAAAGGACAGATGTTGATGTTTTCATACAGTCGTGGTAAGATTATGCTCAAACTATTAATTATTTTATATTTACACAAAACTAGCTATGTTAGATTAGAACCTCCTTTTAACCACAGAGCATCTTAGCTACACAAATGCTTTTGAAAAATAACGTTTTGAAGAATCACAGCAATTAAAGCATTTATGTAGTACAACAATTTTTAGATACACAGACGATAAATTATTTATCAAAGACAACTTACGAATGTTAAATTAATTTAATCGGAATATTTAATACTACTTTTTGCCTACCTAATACTTCTTTATTTGATTTTAAGCTTGCTTATATGATTCCTTTCACAATTGCACAAACTATCTATGCGGTATAACAAGTGTATGTAATAATAGCGTAATAAAATAAATAATAAATATTATTGTGTGTACGTGTTTAAGTCCTTATTACATGTACAAATCTCATGCATGTAATAAAACGTAGATAATAACAACAAATGCTTATTTAAATTGAAGTAATAAAATGAGAAAATATTGCCTAGGGTCACAAACATAAACAATAAGTTTAAGTAATGTCCAAAAATCAATATGCGATCAAAAATAGGTAGTCGAATTAAAACCATTAAGGTATGATTAATCTGCCACAAATCAGGCAGAAAATCAGGTTATGTAATTAATAGCCTTTCTGCCAAACATATTTGGACTTTTAGGTACCAGTTTGAGCAACCAAGGTTATTGTACATTTTCTGAAAGCGTATGACTCAATGATCATTTTGATGCATGATAACCTTCTGTGCACAGTAGCTTTCATAAGAGACACAGCCATTTTAATAATTTCCTATATTATAAAGAATAGAAGATATTTCTATGTTTTGATCTAATTTTCGTAAAAACGTACATTTTAGAGAAAATAAAACAATTACAAATAGTTTTTAATAAATTTATGCATATTATTTTGTTCCTTTAAGTGTTTTCTACATAATACAAGCAAAATTAGATGGATAAGTAATACCATTTATTTTCTATAAACATTTGAATATTAGCACTAAAGCCTATTTTAGGCATATGTTAGCTTGATAACTAATATTCAAATATTTATAGAAAAGAAATAGTATTACTTATTCATATAATTTCACTTGTATTATGTAGAAAACACTCAGAGGAACAAAATGATATGCATAAATCTATTCAAACATATTAATGATAGTTTTTTTTCTCAAAAATATCCGTTTTCACGAAAATTGGATCAAAAACATAAAAATGTCTCCCATTCTTTAATAAGGGAAATTAGTAAAATAACTGCATCTCATGACAGCTACTCTGCACAGAAGGTTATCATGCATTTATGAAATCCTTAGTATAAGACCTTTTAAAATGATGTATAATAACCTTGGATGCTCAAACTGGTACCAAAATACTTCTTGGAAGAAGGACTATAAATATAATAATCGCAGAATTTATTCAACTATTCCTATAGGATCTATAGATTATTTTAAATAAAATATGATCTATAAAACAAAACAACCAGTGATATTTTAGGAATATTTGAATATTTGATAAATAATATTTTCGTTTAATTTGACGTTGGATAAATATAACAACATTATAGTCTATATTGCAGAGCTCGTTGATTTTGATAGTTTATATCAACTCTGTAGATTATACACTTATAATATATATTTAGGAAGCTTGTAAAAAGTATTTCTTACTGTTTTTAATTTAAACAATTATATATGTAGGATGACTCTAAATTTTAATAAATATTACAGTTTAGTTAATTTAATGTTGCATTAATGGCATGAAGCCTGTATTTCACTTCAGATATATGTACATACAATAACAGTTTGGGGGGGGGCTATTTATTTACTAATTTTCAGGCTCGAATTATTTGAACCTGACACTTTTCAAAAATCAGAATACCCGCGAATCCACTTCTAAAATGGCCGACGTATCTCGCGAACTCGCTAAAATTGATGAAAAGTTTCGTGATTTTCCTCGGCCAGCTAAGGACAAGTCGGCGGGGGCATTTTACCTTAGCTTACCCGAGAATTTGGAGGCCATTGTTCGATATTGGCTGTACGAGGTAAGTATTAATCACAGCGATATTTGGTGTTTTTATACAACAAGTCTCACATTATCCATTGGAAGATCTTGCGAATAAAATACTATTGTCATGTCTAAATTGGCAACGCTTTTGGTTTGCAGATAAAAATTAGAGATGGCATATCTTGCTGTCATCAACTTAATAACGCTAATTGGATAACATTTGATATTATCTGAAGATCGAGAAAGTGGACTCTTCAGTATGTCTTCAAAATGCGGTCTATTTATGATGCAAATACTAATTGATTCCTCACGATTTCTTATGTTAAGTGATGGGATTTTGCGCGCTCTCATGATGTCGTTTAATCAAATGATTATCCGGTTTTATTATTCTTTATTTACGATGATGTATCTATTAAAAAAAACGTCATTTATAAATAAGAAAACACTTATTTAATAATAATGTGCGAATATAATATGTATTTTAGTATTATGGTCAGACTGCAATCAATTGATAAGCGCTAAAGTTGATTTAAATTCATTTCATATGTTAAATGCAGTCCGTAGTCGTCAGAGAATATCCAAGTCCGTCATTTAAGATAATACTCCAGCGTCTTAAGGCCTATGCACACTGAACGCGGCGAGGCGCGTCGAGAATGCAATCTACACCGAACGCGTCACAGTGCAGCAAAAATCGATACA
>JAYRBW010037204.1:0-11854 GCA_036023295.1 Invenusta paracnida | reverse complement strand
TGTGTGCATTTCGTACAAGTGTGGGATTTAAGTTATGGATAAGAATACAGACAGAATAAAGAATGTATAAAAGACTATTAAAAAGTAGCAGTCTCTCTGTGATTGTTTCTCACAGGAAAATACCATTGTGTTCTTTTAAAGGTGTATTAAATTTATTTTAATAAGATTTTCCATTTTACAGCTGATAGTAAGAAGCTCTATGTAATTCTTTCGAACTTAAGGAAGCTAAGGTACTTAATTATTATCGACTACATTAAAGAAGCAGTCAGTGTAAAGTTCTCTTTTAAATCGTGACCATTACCTTCCCTTTCAGTATCTGCACCTCTCTCCGACGTCTCATGTCCATGAGGAAGCAAAAGTCTCTAGATCTTGATGATCTTGTCTTCCCCTCGGGCCAACTACCCTGCGGTTGTCCTCCCAAAGCCACCAGCCGTCCTTCAGCAAGTGAGTCCAGTTCTCGAGTTGTATAGCTCAGTGGATAGCTCGTTAATCTGAAGTATCAAGCGCCCCAAATTCAAATCCCCTTTCATGTCGGAATTTCTGACTTTGCTTAAGATCATTACTAAAGCCCGGAGATACTTTATTAAGATATCTGATAGACGCTTTCCGCGTTTTTAGGGGTCCTCTTGACTCTGGACTGTCACCACCCTGTTTGTCTGGTTTTCACTCTGACATTTGGTAGTTCGCCTGTCCGACTGCCGAATAGAGATTTGTAACAAAGACCTAGTTCTGATACCTCGTGAGTCATCGGCTATTGTTAACCCTCCAGGTGGATTTCAGAGTCACAAACCATGACAGGGAGGTACAATGACATCCGCCCGAAGAGGTATACTGACCTCGAGGTGATAACTTGAAAGTAATAAATAGATATCATCTTACCCACGCTTTAACAAGAGCAGGTAATCGATGAGATGCGAAAAAAAAATCGAATTAGTCTTTTTCTTCTGTTTGTGATTACGTACTTGTTGAATAGTTCACTTGATGTTGGAGGTCGGAAGATAGTTATATTACGTTTAGATGTCATTGAAATTTTTATTAAACTATGTCATCATTAAAATTTAGATGTCATTGATTGTCTAGATATTTGCTAACCTTTATTCTTACCCTAACCCATATCGAAAAAATATACTACAATAATATAATGTCATTAGCGATCGTGTTTAATACTAGTGTTTAAAACTATTTTTATATTATGTTATCGTTGTATTTTTTTTTTGAAGAGCTTTGGAAATATGTATTTCTATTTTTTGATTACTTGTTTCATTTCATAGTCAACGACTTAAAATTCCTTTCTAAAACTTCATAATAGGTATATCTTATTATAATATTTTTAAATCGGTTAAATGCGGTTATTTTTAGCTCATTATGAAAACAAAGTTTGCAGAAAATAGTAATCCATGAATTGTCAAAGATGAGTATGGCTATAAGGATAATATTATGAAATTTTACAATATTCTTCTTCTAACGCAACCTATATATTTTTTATGTCTTTGTAACTGATGTGAAATTAATAAAATATAAAAATAGATAGAAATTCGAATTATGTATTTTGTTGTAACATTGATATAATTATTTTTAGTAGTAGTAATATATATTACATAATATCATTCTACTTCGAGGCAATAGATAGATTATGTTATGAGTGATACATAATATCTCATTAATAGTGTGCAAATTAAATTCACACAACTGTATTTTACATATTGGCAACGACTGAGTTAAATAATATATAGCATTATTATATTATGAAAAAATATATGTAATTGATTTTTTCTGTGAAATCTTTAGATTAACATGGAGTTACTCTCCGACTTAACCGTCAATGATGTCTATCTAATCACCGCCCCACTTAGGTGGCGAGGAGTACAGCCTCTTCTCAGAACTTGGCGGTCAACTTGTGACCCAAGTTCTCGTGCTCCCCGTATCTCTCCAGTTGGCTATTGTTGCCCTCCACCACTCCTCTACTTCCACACAAGTCTCCAGTAACAATACCACAGGAAGTACCGAGCAGCCGGGGGGAGGAGGAGGAGGGGGGCCACTGGCGGGACATCTGGCATTCCATCTCCTCCTTCACACGATGCATTGGAGTCTTGAGAGAGGAGAAGCCAGTACTTCCACTCCTTCTGTATCAGGACAACAGGGAGTAGGAGGAGGGCCGCCTTCGCCTATCACCACGGCGGTCAACAAGCTGCGCCAGGTTGTCGAAGGTAAGTTCTCTACAGTTAGACTTATTGAGGTGTTGCACTTCTATCAGCACGCTTGTTACCTCGAGGATATGGCGGCGGCAACATATTCCATAAAAAACACCCTTTTAGTGCAGCCAATCTATAACATTACATGGATGAGTTTATGGCATAGGTAAAATTTAGGTGTAAGTCTTCAAGGCTATATGATCTGTACTGCTTACTATATTAAAAGTTAGCTAAGGATCCTATAGAAGAATAATAAAGATCCTCATTGATGGTCTTTGGTATTGTCCTGGATCGTTTCTGCGATAAGATAAGATAATGTCTTGAGACTCGGCCTAAGATGCGTTTCTTTCTTCATGTGACCAATTGTAGCAATGCAATGCGCGACAAGTTATTTTTAATTACGCCAGAACTAATCAATCAGAAAAAGTAATGCAAGCTAATATCTAATATCGTCGGTGTAAAACAATTGAATAGTAGTATTACAGCAAGTAGAAAACGATGAAACAATCCGTTTTGTTTTTTATAAACAACCCCAGAAAAGCTACCAAATTACGACATACCTTCATTTTCTCTCGTCAAAATATATAAAACGTTGAGGATAATGACTAGGAAATTATGTATAAGATAATCTATGATTTGTAAGGAGTTATGTTTTTAAATCCCGCAAATTCATAGATTACCTCATTTAACCCATACTAATTTTCCGGGAATTATTTGGATAACACCCTGGAATATTCAAATTAATACTCTTGATTATGAAAATAATTAATCTATTTTTATGACTGCATATTCTATGAATACATGTAATTTTAAATTAGAAATATTTGAAATATCGATATTATTATACATAATTTTCCGAAGTTATTTCATCAATTGATTTAAAATTCATAGAGTTAATCTTAGAAACTACTCACAAAATCCCGGAAATGTTTTTGTATAAATGCCATAATTTAATTTTCACTTCAAATAACTCCTGGTAATAGATACAAAGTATGGTTTAATATATAATATTGTACAATTTATAGCATCCGATTAAAAATGGCATACTATTTATAATGAACAAATTTAAAGAAAACATCCAGGAAAGAGTAGTCATGGAATTGTTAGGGCGAGGTTAATAATCTACAAAACTAAGATTTGAAACTAAGATTTGTAGTTCCCATAATACAAGCTACAGATATGTAATAATTAATTAATCAGTTATTAACTAATGAACAATCCTGAGCAATAGAAGGCTCGCATTGTTAAAACACAAAAAATGTATCGATGTAATTACGTTTAGTATTAAAATATTCCCTGCTGTGTTCACCGTATAATTGGTTATGCTATCATTTATTTACCTTGCAGATGCGGATGAACTTCAAAGTCAGAAAGCGATGGTGGTCAACTATTTGAACAAACTAGTAGAGGACCAGGAGACACAGTAGGTTGCCTGATCCATTTTAGCTAAGAATATTACATTTTGTACTGCCAGATCCTAATTCATGTCAAGATTTAGTTTTATATAACAAGGGTTATACTGCTCCTCTATTTCCTGTATTTTTGAGAAAGCAACGGTATCAACTATGCGATGGTTATCATTCTTTCGATATGTTCAAAATGCAATCAAATCTGTAGGGGGGGGGGGGATGTGGGAGGTATATTTTTATATAATATATATATATAATAGTTTAAAGTAGCTAAAATTCAATACTTTCCAACTTAACATGCATACTTGTCATTGCTTTTTCATAAAATAATATTTATTCGTCTTAGAATCCCGAAAATGTAGACTTTTTCACTTCACTCGGTTGTTGTTAGTTTACAATTACGTATTCTTTAGATTCTTTCTATTATATTTTGCAGGTTTTTAATATCTGAAAAAGTTTAAACTGAATGAATCATATACCAACTTCAAATTGATTGAAACAACTGCTTGATTTTTTCTCTAATTGCAAACTTAATAATTTATAAACTTAAATCTATTCACATATTGTTTTATAGGCATATAAATTCTTCTTAGTTCAAAATAATGATTACAATTAGATGTACATGAGGTAAACTTCTATTTTTTGCCCAAAAATTCTTATATTTTTTAGGAACAACGGTATCGCCCCAGATATTTAAAAATAATAGTGTTTCGTTGAATTTTTGTGGTAGGAAATACATATTAGTAGCTGCAATTTTGTTATATTTTAAATTATTAAAATTTATTATTTATTCGATCGTTAAATATTTCCCTTCTCGGTACAGCTTGATTAAAAACATGCTAATCCTCAAAAAGCCCTAGAAATTATAAAAATACGACAGTAGTGTAAATTATTTTGCAAGTACCTGTATACATGAATTTTATTATTTAAAATATCTGTGTCGGGTAACTTTAGGGATATGTTCTGCATAGTAAACCACATTATCACATTGAAATATATATTAAAATGGAAAAAAAGTTAAACTCTTGTAAAATAATACTTGTTACTAAATTGCATGTATATAGTATGTGGTATTGTGTGATTAGCTTCCTTTATACAGGGTGTCCACATGTACTCGAAATCCGCTAATGTACTCAAAATATGTACTCGAATTTTAAATGTGTACTCGAAAGTACTCATATGTACTCGAATTTTTTGTAGTGTACTCAAATTTTTTGTCAGTGCTTGAATTAACGCGAGCGGACTAGCTGCTCAGTGACCGTCCATCCGCTCGACCAGTGACTAGTAAATTTCAATGCGAGTTTATTCATATTTATTTTTGCATAAATGCTGCTAAGCATGACTATTATGGTCACAGTGAGATAGGCGACCCTAACATGCTGAGCTGACATTTAGCCTAGGTAGAGACTAAGCTTGACCATTATTTGTACAGATATGCTAGAATATACTTAATAAATATTTATATACATATATATGTACTCAATTTTTTTGTTTGTGTACTCAAAATGTACTCGAATGTACTCGAATTATTTTTTAAAACATATGTGGACACCCTATTTATAGTGTTGTGGTTCATTTACCAAAACTAATAATCATTTTATATCAATCTAATTTACAACAAAGTATCAAATGAAATAATAGGTAGCTCGTCAAAATCTTATTATAGTAAATCGAAACTGGTAATCTACTCAAAATAATCATATTTAGGTCTGAATGGAATCTTTTCTATTAAATAAATATTATTTTTATATATTGTTGTTTGATTAATTAAACTTCAAAGAGTAGTTTAATATTGTTCCTTCCACAAAAGCTTTTTCAGGATGCAGTCTGTATTTCTATATTTTCCTTGATTTGCAGATCCTCCGAACAAGAACTGACCATGTTCAACCAACAGTTCTTCCTCAATGTTCAGGTCAATCGGATACTCTCCACATTTAGAGGTAAATTATTATGATAACTAGTAGTTCTTATACTCTTTCTAGGATGATGTTGTGCTTATCTCATTATTTATTAATTTGTTGAGAATAAAATGCTGTATTTTGTCTTTATAAAAAATTTAAATAGTGATTATGTCACTTCACAATATAGCGGTTAGATTACATATTACATTAATCTTAGATTGATGTTAGCTACTTTTTAACTTATGATTGGAAGAAATTTTCTCTGGTATGAAGTTTCGGGTCAATCTCACAATCAATCTAGTCGCAATTACAAAGTATAAAAATGTGTAATTTTGTGGATTTTACTTTTACCCTACCTCTTAGATTTAAATAGCAAATTGTATTCTGACATTTTATCACTAACATTAATTAATCATTAAGCTCAATATCATCTCTATTAATATCTGTCGAAAACAAATTTATACAATTTTCTTTATTGGATAAATATAATCATACGAAATATGCTATTTTCTAGCAGTACAATCCAATTATCAAAACGGGTAAGCAAATTTATATAAATAATGAATACTAGGAAGTTATAAATGCTGAAAGTACATATTGTGATAGATTTCATAGTAATCAAAACTGATAAAAATGAGAACTGCACAAACTACCCAGTTGAAAACACCTACGGAATATGCACTCCAATCTAATCGAATTTAAAGTTCTTTTGATTAAGGAGCGAAGTTAACGAACACGCAAATACAAAAGGCCTATATTATGTTAAAAGATTAATGATATTTCAAAGTTTTGCATAATGCTAATATTAATCGCTTTTAGTATTTTTGTCCATATTTTCTTTCGGTATATTAGAAATATTGAATATATCTAAATATATAGTGTTTAAATTGGAATATTGCCGTAGTAAAGAATTATTGATTTTATGTAAGAGAAAAAAGGATGGGATAATCTTTGGGGAAAAAGTCTAGGATTAAGTGTGCCGAGAGGTAGGAAATCAGAGGCGAAATGCTTGATTAATTTGCTTGGTAAGTTGGAACAATATGCATAAAATCCTAGACAATTAATAATTTGTAGAGTATAACATATTGATAAAGATAGCTAACAATTTATTGTAATTTAATGACTAAAATATTGTTTCAATGTGTTGCTAAATTTGTGTCTTTGTTACATTATTGTGATACTCGGGCATAATTTCATGTATAATTATATTTAGAGGGGTTTGAGCAGGGACAAGTAGTTCTATTGCTAGATACATTGAATGTTACTATATCAATTATTATTATCTCGATCATAATAATATATTATTAATTTATATAAAATAAATTAATTAACAAAATATATGTATTGATGTAAGTATGCCCGGGTATCAAAAAATGTAACAGAGACACAAATTTAGGAATGCATATATTAAAACAGCATATTATTTAGTCATTAAATTACAATAATTCGTTAGCTATTTTTATTTTATGCTCTGGTTCTTTTCCTCTTGGACTTCTTAATCCTACGACTCTTTACTACGGCAATATTTCAATTTAAATCACTATACTACGTTTCGATTTCAATATTTCTCTCCCTGGTTATCTGTCTTACCTCAAACTTAATTATAAAACATCATATTCACAACACTATTGCACCTTCTCCTGCCATGTACATCGTAATGCATATACAATAAGTAACAAACAGTTCATTAGACATACACGGGACTCAATTAACAGGCATCCATAACACATCTTGTTGGAACAATGGCACGAGTTAGCATAACCAAAAATGTTGACAGTAGTAGTGTGCAAGGAACCTCTATCCCTCACCCCTCTCTCACAACAGGAACCCAGGACCTGGAGGTGGCACACCTCTTCATCCAGGACAATTTGGCCTGGATCAGCACTAATCTGGGTTTCTCCAGCGAGTCGGACGACGTGCAGCCAGGCTTCCATATAACTTCCTGCACCTCAGCCTCTCTTGCTGCTTCTTCTGCGGTAGCGGGGAGTGGGAGCAGCACAAGCTTCGATCCATTTGATGCCACACTGAAACTGGGCTCTGTCAAATTCGATAATGTGAGTCGCTCACTCTGCTTACGTTGTAGTCCTCGTGAGCAATATATTAATATTATACAAGATTAGATGAATGAGTAGACAGTTGTACGTAACTACTATCAACGTTACTATGTCCTGCAATGCCAACGCTAATCATTCTTAAATTTTCATCCTAGCTGGTTCAGTTTTAATTTTAAATAAAAGTAATAGCGTTTTTAGTAAATTGTATTATTTTGTATTAATTTCAATGTAAATGTATAGGGGGTTATACTTCATCTGAAGATATTTTAAGTGTATAAATTACTAAGCAACAATACTTTTTCGATGGAAATTATACATTTCAGTTTTATCTGTTTCGTGTTGTTTTACTACTTAATTGTTTGAAGTTGAATTATAGAATACATATATATTCTCATGGTCACCTGGTTATTTTTAAATTATGTATTTTTAATTTGTACATTATGTGTTGTATAATAATGTACCTATACACAGTTTTAACATTTCAATATAATACTACTTTAACAGTCAGTAATAATATTAGGAAAGTTCAAAAATTCCACTAACTATGTAATTTCTGTCAAAATAATTAAGATGTTAAGAAAGTCAAATTGGCGCATTACTTAATGCTAATTCAAAACTATAACAATAATCTGATCAACAAAATTTTAAATAATATAATTAAACTGGAAAACTTCATTATGCGGAGTGTCCGCGGCCAGGAATTCGGTGATTTATAAAGGTGAAAAATCGAGATGTTTTGTTATTTATATTTAGAAATAATTCCTTTGCCTTATATTATGCCATATTATTTTCAATTACAATTTTTCACTATTACCCAAGTACATTTCTTAGTTAGTAAAATCAGTTTTAGATGGTACACCCGAATTTAATAATAAATATAGAAGAAAAGTAGTAGCGCATAATATATGTTCGTCTGTATTATAGAGAGATCTTCAGGAAGACTATCTACTATCTTCATCACCCGCCAACAATGTTCAAATTGTCGTTTGTACTACTAAATATGCGTAGTAAAATGTCATCATAATTTTCATACTGTTATTGACCTCGAAACACCAAAAGATTGACTGTTGTTGACTTTGAAAGACCGGGTAGATGTATTTTGACAACTAGAATAAAGGAAGACCTATCTGTAAAATCTCCAATAGGAATCCATATACTGAACTGCAATACTTGTAGCAATATTTTCTCTAAAGATTCCTATTTAAATGTATTGTTAATTGTTTTTACTTTTTTATTTAAGTCATACTATCAATCAAACTTTAATTATTACATACAATTATAGTTTTATACCCGAAGAAAAGCTATTCAGTAAGTATGATGAATCTATCTACCCTTCCTCCACAGGAGAAGTTTATGGACGCAGAAAGCAATTTCAACTGGGAGGAGCTTACATCGGCGGAGATCGGTCTGTCCGACGTAGCCTTCCGCTCCCTTCTGTCCCATCGATGGGAGGTGCAGTGTCGTGCTGGAGATCAGTTGGATCCAGAGGAGAGGTCCATGGTGGTTCTTCTCTCGGAAAAGTATGATCTCTTCACACCGCTCGGCTGAATTTGATGAGTGTTGCTTTTTGTGGTTGGTACTCACCACCGGATTGCTGTTCAAATGGAGAGTTCTAATCGTTATGTAAAAACTTAAAAGTATTCGTAATTACAGAAGCGACGAAACAGTACTGATTCATACAATTTCTACACATCAGAAGGAAAGTTCGCTTAACGAATTAACTTCATGTCTAACATTAGAAAGACACTTTTTGGCAGCTTAAATTGGGATTGTTTCGATGATTTTGTGAAGTAGGCAAATATTCCTATAGAAATAGTTAATTGGATTGTAAGTTTATATCATTCAAGAAGGTAGATAAATTATTATTTTTTAATTTCTAAGCTACAAAGCCGTAGCGTTTATCAAAGCCAACTGATTGTTTGTAGTGTTTCCTTGTGAAGTCATGTTGTTTTCCCGCTTAAATATTTGATTTTGATTGTATGACTTGTGTAAGTTATTCTGTCAACAAAGGTGCGTAAATTTCAAGTGACCTGTTTCTTCTCAATATATTAGCAGCTCTGTGTTGTTTGGTATTTACAAATTAAATATATTATGCAGTACAATAATATAGTCTACATGTTTCATCTGAGATGTTGAATTAATTTTAACTTATAACATTATACACAAGTTGAGCGATGACTGAGGGAATATATCAAGAAATATAACTCATCGTATATGATATCCATATTAATGATACAAAATTAAGCGCAAAATTTAACTGCTTTCTTTAATTTGAATAGATACTTTAAATTAACGCAAATTATTTCTGTTCATTGTTTTCTCCTTTGTATAAAATTGGTTTACCTCTTAGTTTAACGAATCTCTATCTGTTGTTATCATACAGCACATAATTAGCAATCTGTGATCCCACTAACCCTTAGACAATCATGTATTTTCTGAATTTCGGTATGTTGCATGCATTCGTGTATTTTAGTACTCAACATTGTCATTGCTTCATATTTCACTTATAATGTGACTAAATGTATTCGATAATCTATATTCGTTCTAATGCTTGTTTCAACACTTCGGTAACATTTCTGCCCACAAACTCATTTGTAACTGCTCAAACTTTGCGTGGAATTCTAATGTTACAAGGGAACCGATCTACGTAATTATTATGTTATTAGGTCTAGCTTATACATCATTTTAACTCATCAGCCATTAACAGTGTGCATTACGGTTCTCAAATCCTTATTATTTTATCGTTTGTTTAAAGTGCATTATGATTCTTCCATCCTGTTATATGTATATTGTTTTGCATGCGTATGTTGCTTTCATGAATTCGCAGATCTCTGTTCTGAATTTCTACAACTTATTTTTAGATATTTTGAAGCAGCTAATAGTTCTGTAACATTAAGGAAATCATTTTCTAAAAGCTATGTTCTGTTTAGTGATATTTTTTAATATTGTAAATTCACAAACGTATAACGTGTGTTCTTAACTGTGTTCTATATTTTATTTACTGCTCATAATATTGTGTAATCCAGTCTCCAATTTTCTGTATTTATTTTTGTGATTTTGACACATTTCAATGTGGTATTTTTATTAAAGCATGTAGTAGTTAAGAGAGTACATATATATAGCATTTTTTCATTTGTTAAGTTGTATTTAATGTAATGGATTGACTCTGTTACTCTTTAAAATAAATTACATTTGTTTATTTGATTTTTACTTTTTCAAATGTTTTGTTTCGAAGAAATGAATATAATATACAAATCAAATTAGAATGATTAAACGTTTCTATGTATATTTCTATTATAATGTTTTATGGGCTGGGTAAGATTTCTGTTTAATTAATCAATTTTCTATAGGTCTTATTAATTGTTAAATTTTATACCTAATTGAATAATCTACGCCTTCCAAGGTTTACGATTATTTTAAACTATGGAGGCAAACACATAAAATGGTATGCTCTTGTAGTCCAATTGGTTGCCGGCGATTTAAAAAAGTTGCATTCAAGTTATAGAGTTATATATAGTTTGCCTTCTGCGGTTATCTGCCGTATAATGTAATGGATGTCGTTTAGATTGTGCATATAGGAGAAGGTATGTGAAGAAATAAATCAATATATATATGGTAAAGAATATATACATTATTATTAAAATATGCAGTGAACCATCTATATTATGCAAACCCCAATTAATATAGGTACATATGACCTGCTATATTACTTCTAAGTAGAAGCTAAATTTTATTTGTGAAATACACTTTTTTGTAGATGCAATCATCTAGAGATATAATTATGTTAAACATAATACTATACCTCATATAATACTAACCCAATATATACTTAATACTCAAGACGGTGTGCGTGATTATCACGCAGGTATAAAATGCAACGCAAAGTTTGATAAAGATGCGAAATGCATTTCATTGGCCTTCAATATTTCCCATCTATATGCATAATTTACAACACAATGTAATGATAAAGACATAGAGGACCCAGATACAGTATAATCCCGCTAAAACGTACCTTCAAGGGACCATTAAAAAAGTACTTTATATCCAGGGTATCCCTTATGGAAATTATCAGTAGGGGATTAGAAAGTAGTACGTTATATCCGAAAGTACGTCATAACGGGATTATACTGTAGTATATTATAATATAATATATTAGTAAGAATGGTGGTTACGTGTATATGGACAAGGGTCATAATAATTTTAACAGTTTTCTGGGTATGGGATACCCATCGCCATGTTCCAATGAACATAACTACAATAATCACCAACCGATGAATCTAATTTTTTATGACTTTTAA
>JAYRBW010037193.1:0-11854 GCA_036023295.1 Invenusta paracnida | reverse complement strand
TTTATAAATACTATCTATTGTAAATAATCTCAAATTTTATTGATCATGTACTAAGGAAATTATATATCTACACTAATGAATATTGTATTATACACATTTGCATTTATTTTTGTCCTAAATTTGTCCTAAAATTTTATACAAAATGTCCTAATATCCATAAAATACAGGTTTTTACCCGTGGGAGGCCTGTTACATTTATTACAATTGAATTATTATGACTTGTAATACCCGCAATACAATATATGTTATAAGGGAAATGGTTACTTTTTTTTTTGTCTTTTAAATAATAAAAATTTCAGGGTGAGTAGCTTTTTGGCAGGGCAAGTAGATTTTGAAATGCACTCATCCGGCTGGCAAGTGATTTTTTTAATGGTTTAGACCCCTGATGAAATGTAACTGATTTGGGACAAAACATAGTCATAACCGATTTGAGACAAAACATAACCACTATTTATAAAATGTAATATCATACAAAATTAAAGTAAAATGAACCTACCAGTACCTACTTACTTGGCTTACATTTAAAACATAATTTAAAAAGTATGATATATAAAATTTATCCTATTAAAACAATTTAGCATTATAATTATTCCCAATTATTTTTAATAGATTGTTATACATATATATATATTTGTCTTATATCTTTCTAAAATGTTATCATAAGAACTTGTTTAGTTTAAAGTTTGTAAATATTACGCAACTAAAATAAGCAATTCAGTGCCTATCAATAGGATTGGTATTCCGAATCAAATAGAGATGACTGAGATTTGAATTTTAAAATAGAATATTTTCATAAGTAATTTATTTATGCCATATATGCATATAGGTCAAATGAATAATAGAGCATATAAGTGTATGTGTAAGTATATTATATTTATAAACTAGAAATTAACTATTACCTATAGAAAATAAATGAAGTTAGTGTTTAGTTAATTACTATAAAAAATGGCAGCTGCTATTTCTATGTATGTGTTCTCACATTCAAATACTATTGTTATGTATTGTTGTGTCTATTTGTTCTGTTGCATGTCTCTATTAGGAATAATAATAGTAATTAATAGAATATATATATATTTTATATGTAATAAATGGGAATAATTATGCTTAATTGTTTTAATAGGGTATATGTGATATATCATATATTTTTTTAAATCATGTTTAAATCGAGTAATTCGAATAAGTAGGTTCATTTTACTTTTATTTTGTATGATATTACATTTAATAAATAGTGGTTACATTTTGTCTCAAATCGGTTATGTTTTTTTTAGGTTATGTTTTGTCCTGGTTATGTTTTATCCTGGTTATGTTTTGACTCGGTTATGTTTTGACCTGATCCCAAAGTGAAGTACTGATCAATAAAAGGGACTTCACAGGCATTATATGGGACACATACCTACATGAGTTTTCTTGGCATTGTGTACACAAAGACAATATCTTCATTAATCTGATTTACTATATTTGACATTACTACCCTTTGTAAGGCTTCAATTCTTTGGTTTATTTATTAATTTATTCTTTGGCTTATTTACAATATATTAAACACATTTTTATATTTAATTTTACATTTTTATTTTTTGTACCTAAAATAAAGGATTATACTTCTTTTTAACTCTTACTTTTTAGTCTTATTCCAATTAT
Organism: Invenusta paracnida; assembly: GCA_036023295.1. NCBI lineage: Eukaryota > Metazoa > Platyhelminthes > Proseriata > Coelogynoporidae > Invenusta > Invenusta paracnida. The sequence continues at coordinate 10,216 of JAYRBW010037193.1, read as the reverse complement.
TATTAAAAGTTCTTTACTAAAAATAAATAGGTATTACAAAAATTGAACTTAACTATCAATCTCCTGAGTTTAGCAAATGTAGGTATGTGCCACAAATTTGGCCCCTTTAATTTTATTCTCATAATAATAATATAGTGTTAAATTAGATTTCATACTTTATTTATCACTTTTACTAATCTGTCAGTGTCATCTTTAACAGGGTTCCTTCCAACCTAGATATTTTTTATTGCTTTAAAAAAAATGTTTAACTTTAAAAAGAAATTTTTTCAAAGATTGTAAATAAAAAAATTATGTATTTAATAAAAATGTAATATTTTTAATAAATTTTCAAATTTTAATCATTTTAATAAAAATTAATAAAATATGTTTTTATTATAATTTCAAAACACTTGATAATTTTAATTAAAGTATACTGTATCAGAAAAGTTATTTGAATGCAATCCACTTAACTACCACATCAGCTTTATCACCTACAACCATCTTAAAGAAAACAGATACTGTATGTATCAACAGATTCCAAATTCTTTTGAAAGAGCTTTTAGAATCTGAACAAATTTAAGTTTCAGTGGCTGATGGGGCAAAGCAACAATATTCCAACTTTGTGAGGTCTATGTCTGTGAAGGAAGAGTTGAAAACATTTGATATTGATGAAAATAGCCTTGATACATTCTATGTTGACTTTATAAATTTAGATTTGAATTTTTCTAATTTGTTACCAGAAAAGTACTAGTCATGTTTCATGGACAAGCTACAGTAGAAAGTGGATTTTCAATAAATAAAGACATTTTGATTAAAAATTTAAAGGAGGAGTCAGTCATTGCTCAGCAATAAGTTTACAATGGTATCAAGTACTATTGAGGTGGTATACTGAATGTCCTTTTTACTGCCAAACTAATTCAGTCTGTTAAATTTGCTTCAAGTTGCCAAAAATTTACCTTTGCTGATAAGAAAACAAAGGTTGAAGCAGACAATACTGCTAAAAAGTGCAAGAAGGAGTTGGATTTACAGCTGCAGTCAATTGAAGGAGAGAAGACAAGACTTGCTGAAGAGAGAAAAGAACTAGATGATCATGAAAATAAAATAGAGACTTAAATATACATTATACAGGCATGTCAATCTTGCATGTTTCCGCACATTTGAGCATTTTTCCTTTCATAAAAATCATTTTTTTTAATAAGTGTTAATTAGAAAAATGTAATAAAATATGAAGGGTATAAGGGGTCGACCCCCTACTTAAGTATTCATATACTCCTTATTTTTTTATATTATTCTAGATAATGAAACCTTGATTTTTTTATGCTACACACGGTTTTATACTCCTTATTTTAAAGTAACCCATTTATATGCATTCTTGGTAATGAAACCTCACATTGTTTCATCCTACATGTGGTTTTATACTCTATGCTGACTGCATATAGGAATAGTGCCCTCCTACCAATTTTTGTCGATATTAATTATTGATACATACAAATTTTATGGGAAAGTTTGTGGCATTATGAATTTTTATATTATAATATATATTTATCTTTTTTCAGAATCGTTTTTCCTCAAAAAGATTGTTGAAATATAATCATCAAATAAAACATTATATTACCTTATATTACTTACTTGCCCTTGTATAATACCTACTATAAATATCTATATATAAATACTATACTTATTATATGGGATTTTGAACCTTATCTGATCATTACATACCAATAACATATCAAAACAATTAATTATAACATGCATGTGATAAGTATTTAAGTTATAATAATTGTTATAACATATACAATGTTGATAGTATACAAAGTATTGAATTGAAATTCACAAACTATATTCTATTTTAGATGTGTCCCTTGAAGCCAAGAAAGAGATCAAAAGATATCATAGGTGCCTTAATAACAAGTCAATGATGAATAATGGCAGAAATAGAAAAAACAGAATTATTGAAAAAATATTTGTTTTGGGAACTGAAAACAAACTTGTATCTAAATCTTTACATCAGTGTATTACCCATTATAAAAGGATATGTGATGATTTTCTAAGGCAATGAAACATTGATCCACAAGCTCCATGATAAACAGCTGGCAACCATGCATACTTTTTTGGCTTGCTTCATGAAAACTAAAAAGATTCCTCAATTGCCTAACAATATTGTTAAGCTCAAGTTCTCAGACCCAGATGATCTTCTACCCAAGAAAGACATGTTTATTGGCAACAAGGCTAGGAAGTTAGTAGACAAACATGTTAAAAACCCTGTCATTGTGACAATTTTTAGAGACAATGTGCATACACCAATACATTTTTGGAGAAATTTTTAGAGACAAAGTGCATACACAAATACGGCAGCATACATGGTACAAAAACTACCAATGAACAACTCAACTCTAATATCGTTGTCTGCTATTGATCCACTTGCTAAGGGGCATTCTGAAACCCAAAGACAATTACATAATCTGGCCAAATATGTTGAGTGGTTACTTCCAACTGAAACTGACACGAAATCACTGACACTGAAATCACGAGGTATAATGTTGACACTGACCTCCCCAATACAGATGACTTAGTGACATTTTGGACATCATCTCAATTGAAACGGTATCCCCATCTTCAGAGTATAGTTTTTAGTTCACTCTCTATGTTTCATGGACCAAGAGTCGAATCTGTTTTTAATTCCATGGACAATATTATGCCAACCAAATCAGGTAACATGGGTATATCTACATTAAGTTCTTATATGACCACAAAATAAATTTTGAAAGCAAGGAATACAACAGCTATTCAATACTTTTGACAATCAGATGTCCATCATTCTCCAATTGATTGCCCTATTTGTAGACATCTAATGACTGAAGTATCATGCGCAAAACATTGCTGAGAATCTTCTCAAATTGAGCTTTGTTCAAAGAAAATGATATTCCAGTATCAAAAGTCCCTGGCATCAGCTCTATCATTCAAGCAAAAATTAGTGAAAAATAAAAAAAGGTTGGTTTAATTTTCGAGATATTTTTAAATAATCAATAATTCCAAGAAATCTACAAAATGTATGATTAGCGAAAATTTTAAAAATTGAACAGGCATAAAATTGGTTTTATTTGGTTATTATTGTAGTTAGAAGTTGATATGAGAAGAAAAATTAATAATCATTGGTTTAATTTTCTAGGTATTCAAAAGATTGATAATTTGAAAAAAAATCAATAAAATAGCAAAGGATTGAAAAAGCATAAAATCTTTTTTTTTTGTCATTATTGTAATTAGAAGTTTATACTAAAAGAAATATTAAAAATAATTTGTATAATTTTCAAGATATTCCTAAATAAACAACCCCAAAAAGCATTTATTTGTTCATTTTTTGAAGGGTTTTTGGTGTCTTTTTCGGAATATCTCAGAATTATTACAAACGATTATTAATATTTCTTTTAGTATCAACTTCTAATTACAATAGTGACCAAATAAAATCGATTTTATTGTTTTTTGATTTTTTTAGTCCTTCCAATTCATAAGACTGCTGATGGGGCTCTCCTCCTCCCCAGCTATCATGCAGGTAGTCCTGATGGATGTCACCTGGATCTTCATGCCAAAGCCACTGGAGCTGGATGCATATCAATTATATCATAATTATTGGTCAACTATCATTTCTTTGATAGATCTTGCCTTGCTCTTGGATGGGTTGACAAGGGTGGGTCTCATTATCCACCTAAAAAAATCCATGCTTGAACCATCTCAACATCTCCATTTCTGCTGGATCAAGTTAGATTTTGAGAACTACCTGTACTTGGTACTGGCAATAATCTGGGATATGGTGTCCTGGATTTTCGAAGCAGCTCCATTTTGGCATTCTATAAACAATGGCTAAAATAGATCGATAAAAATATTTTATTGGCTATTTTCTAACCAAAATAATTAAGACAAACACAATATAATTATCTATCTACCCTATTTATAACTTTATTGCACCAATAGCAAGCTAGATGCAAATAATCAATGCTTGGAGAAATTATTGATACATAACTTATTAATTATTCCTGCAGAGCAAGGTACAACATTGTTATTCAATATATCTAGTTCAAATGGGATATCTGTCACTATGTCATGAAAATTTTAATTATTAAAATACTAATAAGAACTAAATGACTAAACATAAAACCAATAATGGTGGGTGCAATGTTTAAAAAAGTTAAGAGAATATAAGGATGATAATAATTGATGATATGCAAGATATGTAGGTAAATTATATTAAAATAACTGTATTATCCATGGATTGCCAATATAGACAAATTGTAGTATTTGCATTATAAAATATACAAAGGGATACTAGAGTTTTTAAGCATTATTTCAAATATTTATGCCATTTCAGATATTTTTGGTAATACTTTTTGTGATGCATATAATAAGTAGGTATTTGTCTGTTAGAAATTTTTAAAATGATATTTGCCTTACCTTAAATATAACTCATATTGTGCATTATATTAGTCATATTATATTCCAGGATATTCAATTCTTCTCTGACAATCCAAAAGTTGCAGGTACATTTTATTTTTTATTGATTTAAAATATTAAAACCACAATGTATAATATTTTTCATACCTCTTGGCTAGTTAATCAATGCAAAAGTGATCAATTTTATGTTTATTAAAAAAATAGTGTTATATATACTTTGTTAAATGTTTTTTATGAAATGTATATCCTTTTATAGATATCAATTTATAAACCTTTGTATCTCAACCATTGAATTTTTTGCTTGAATATATTCATGGTTGAGGATTTGAAAATCAAGCAAAATGTCAGAGTAAAAAGAACATTTTTTATCATGTGGAAATAAAAGGTTTTATTAATATTTTAATTGCAATATTTCAGTTATATTGCCACATTTTTACACAATACAGATATGACAGATTTCTACTGTTTGGTAATCTCATTCTTTTTAAAATATTGATATGTTATATTTATATGCCATATATGTTACAAATATTGTCAATTACTGGTAAAGAAGCCTAAAGAATGGATGAGTTTATTATTGGTTTTAACATCAAGTTTTAGCTTAAACCTGTTTTGTCTTAAGACCAAACATAAACACTAATGTTTTAGTTTTAATATTTTTTAGGTTGTTTATTTTCGGTTTTAGAGGGAGTTAAAACTTTTTATCTTAAACTAGATGTTAACCTGAGTTTGGTTTTTAAACCTCTAAAATATAATTGTTATTTCTATACCTTAAACTACCCCTATGTTTTAAGTAAAAGGTATTTATAATAGGTTTTAATTTTAATCATTGAAAGTAACAATAATTAACAGTTATATAGTAACAGGTTTCAAACCATTTTTGAGCCTATTTCAATCACAGTTTGTCTATTGTAATTCTTCAGTGAAACAATTCTGTATAATTATTAAGTAAAATATTCATAACTTTCATTCTTTTGTTTCTCTTTAAAAAGCTAAAACAGTTTTAAAAATAGGAAATTCTGCCTATTCTTTCTAAAAATAAAAAATATGTAAGTTTCTAAGGAAATTCTAAATAAAGATTCTAAATAAAATATTTTCCTTTCAAGTTACTGTTTTTCACTATTTAAAAAAGTGTTGTGATGGCCTTGTCATCTGTTTTAGGCACTGCTTCCAATGCTTATTTATAAAAATGTTAATTTTACTACTTGTTTTACATTTAACAAAAAATTAAAATTATTTATAGCATAGTTTAAAATTGAGAACTATGACTGGACAACATGATACAAAAGGACATTGCACCCACAAAACCAGTGTATTTTTTGGAAGCTGGTTTAAATTTGGCCTTTGCAAAGAGATGTGTTCGGAAAATATTATCATTAGATAAAAGTCTGAGATAAAATTAGTAAAATAAATGAATACACGAAAATGGAATATTTATAATAATAATAATGGCTTTTAGTTTTATTTATTATCACATGTCGGTGACAATTTATAAGTGATTTAACATATATCAACAAAATAATGTACACAATAATACATATTGTGCAACAGCACAGGCTGTCAGCAAATGGCTTCGTGATGAGTAGATTGAGGTGTTGGGGCCCTGGTCTGGGAATTCACCAAACCTCAATCTGATCGAAAATGTATGGGATCATGTCAAAAACTGTGTTGCAGAGCTCAAGCCAACATTCCAGACCTTAAAGAGAAAATAAAGATGGTATGGGCCCAACAGATATCCCCTGACTATTTAACAAACTTGGTGCATTCCATGCCTAGACGTTTGAAGGTTGCATTAAAAGATAGAAATTAAACTAAACATAAAAATGAATAGGTAAAAAGCTGACTTCTGAGATTTACTATTTGTGAAAACCTAATATAGAGATTCTACCAATAAAATGACAGTTTTACATAAATCATAATAAAATCTACGAGTGTGTGATTCAATAGTAGTACCAAGCTGCATAGCAGTGATTTGTATCTTATTGTCATTGATCTAAGCAAATACCAGAAATTGTTATTGTATTGGTTTATGATAAAAACTACCTATAATATATATTGCAATAAGACTAAATATAATTATCAGTGAAAGTAAAATAATCTTGGCATAGAAGAATTTGTAGTTATATAATTATAAATTAACTGTTTATATAAGATTTATAAAAAAAGTATAAAGCAATATATTTTAACAACTTAATATTAAAATAAAACTGATACATATTATTATATGAATCATATGTTGTGTTACATATTATAGCAAAAAAGGTATATTGTTCTGATTTCTCGTAGTCCTCGTCTAAAATTTTCAAATCATTTCCTTCCAAGTAAGTCGTTTGGCCATAATAATCTTTTAGCCACAATTTAAATTATAACTATAAATCAGAAATCAAGTTGAAACAAGTTTTATGAAAAGTGTTAATAAAAGCTTAAACCCATGAAAAGTTTTAACTTGATTGTTTTAACTTTGTGTTAAAACCAACAAATAAACCCACCCTATGGTCATTGCATATTCAAAAAGCTATGCAATGGACAAGCTGCATCTCTGAAGTTATTTATTGACGTGCATGTTTATTTAATTATGCAATATGATATATATGCATACTTACAATATAACTTATTTCTAATTCTGGTAATATATGTAATTGGCGAAAAACGTATTTTTTTTTAAATCTGCTATGAACTTACAAAATTTATATATAATAAATCTACTGTATATATTACTAAATTTTGCTGTATGATTTAACCACTCATTATATATACTTCGTTTATTATTCACTATTTTTTTAAAATATTGTGTATATTTATTAAAATGTGTGTATCTTTACGGATTATGTTTCAATATGTTACTTAAGGTAAAGTATAGATAAATTTAGTGGTTTTGATTGACATTTTATAATGATTTTTTTCAATCATTACTAAATACAAGTTTAGTATATAGGTAATCTATAAATGCATATTATTTTTTATCATGTCTAGCACGAGACAGTTCTCTGTAAATAAAATGAGATATCCCACCTTTCAACTCTCCAGATCAAAATTTGGAACATTTGCCTGATGGTTTGCAATTATATCAGAAATATTGGGAGGACACACTAATTAGAATCCAGGTTTGTTTTTATTATCTATATAAGAATAAAATAGGAAATTTTAATTTTTGCAATCTTAATAAATAACAAATATAATATTGCTTATTTCCCCGTTTCTCATAGTGTCAGCAGGCGGATCTTAACTGTCGCATATTTGAAGACTTAGTAGCATTTCTGGCCGGGTGTTTGTCCGATTTTTCTAGTGCGTCTGCTCCTGGTGCTCTTGGTGGTGGGATCCCCACTGCTGTTCTTCTTACCGGAGTCAATACTCCGGATCATAGTGCCACTTTTGCCACTCTACACCATGCGCTTCAACAGGGCATGCCACAAGGCTGTCACACTGCCACACTCACTGAGACTGACTGTCTTAGCGTCAAAACTCTTTTGACTGCTGTTGTTCGTCAGATTGTTCCAGAGAAAGACCTAGTATGTGTATTTCTTATAAATTTATTTTATCTGTTCTCAAACTTAATGTTAACGTTTTACCATTTAATCTTTCAGGCTAATATATCACTGCCATCTTCATTAAAGCATACATACACCGCAGTTGAAGCTTGGTATGATTCAATGTCCTATGTGAGTACAGGTTAAATGACATAAATTCGTTTAATTTCTTGGATAATTATTAAATATAAGAGAACTTGATTTTAATCCTAATTATTATTTATGATGATTATGAAATAATAATTATTAAGGTCATAAATACTATATGCTGTTATGATTTTTAGGACCTTTTAAGTAGCATACATTAATTTCCACATCGATAATAAATTGCTTTATTAGAATAAAGCTTTTTAATAAATAAGAAAAACCACTTGAATATTTTTAAATAAAATAAAACAAAGTTTTTGGTGTATCTTTACATCATGATCACGGTCAGACAGGATAACAAAGCAAAAATGAAAGACTGTTATACAAATAAATGAGCGTCGATGAATAAATTTCGTAAGAGACATTAAAACGAATAAATAAATATACAAAGGAGTGAGTGAAGATCATTTAATAAAAATAATAAGACACTTACCTATATTGTCATTAACATTTAAAAGATTAGCGTTTAAATCAATTATTAATTTATGATGATTTTTACTTGCTCCTTTGTATATTTATTTTTTGGTTTTAATGTCTCTTGCGAAATTTTTTAATCGACGCTCATCTCTATATATGTCTTATCGCTTGGTCCTATTTTATTTTGAAAAATTTATTTTGTCTGCCTTTTTCAATGACAAATGCTATTACTATCTATTCTATTAAGCCTTTTTATTTTCAGCCATCGCCAAACAAATTGAAACGAGGCAATAAAACCAGAACTTCATCGAGTGGTAACAACAGGCTAAAGCCACCTGTTGTTATCATAGTCGAAAATTCCGAAGCTGTGGCTTCGAAAGTTTTGCAAGATTTTATTGAAATAACCAGGTAAATTCTATGTAGAAAAGATGAAAATATTTTATTATGTTAATTATTTGTTTAAATTGTAACTATTGTAATATACATAGAGTAGCAAGCTGTTTTATTAAATGTCCATACCGCGAATCATAACAACCAAAAGCAGGCAAAAATATGTTGTATACATTGCGTAGATAGGACAATTTATTCCTAGTCGCTTAAACTTACCATATTATCTGGATTATTCGCCTAGCAAACTAATTTTACTGTGAAGTATCTCATCTGGTATCTAAATGGTATCTGAAGTTTTTAAAGATATTATATTGAATATTTTTCTTCGTAGGTCTTAACTAGTTGCGCACCTTACTAAATTGGATGCTCTTCTAAATCTATTAATGCTAATTTGTATATTTTTGGAGTATATCATACTTGTCAATTTCAGCTCAGTTTTATGTAAGATTCCAGTTTTGCTGGTTTTCGGACTGGCAACTACTACAGAGGCCTTACACAACTCTCTCAATAGTCAGACAACAGCTCGTCTCATCATGGAGACATTCCAATCGGTACCTCCAGCTCAGTATCTCGAAACGGTGGTAAAAGAGGTGTGTTACATTTTATCAATTGTTTCTTTCAGGTATTTCCAGCTATAATCAGGATCAGCATAACCATTAATTTAATTTCTCACTTTATAATAGCGATTTGACTTATAGATTGGTTCAATCTTTGACGATAGCTATTAAAAGAAAGTATAATTGACGAAAGAACTGTTTCGGAGTGTGAAGTCTCAGGTCAGTCGCGCTATCAATCTGAACGCGATTGGATTGGTCCATTCGAGATTACACAGTAAGGTAACATTAAAGGTATGAATGTTGCTGGTGGTATTCGAGAAAGTATCTATACTCCTGCGATCAACCCAATCGTATTCGAAAGTGACAATGTATTGTTTAAATATTTTAAAAGTATATCATCTACGAATGTATATTTTATATTGTTCATATTTTGTTGACTTAAATCAAATTATTCAGCAGTTGAAAGGGAATATACATTATGATTAAATTTTGGGCATGTGTAGTCCTTTTGTCAGATTTGACTTATTTTGTATTTTTATACTATGTTATTAGGAAACCGTCATTATAATCCAAACAGTATAATGTATCATCTGATATCATAGGTACACCAATTTCGAATCATTGTTTTTATCTTTTAGATAAGATACTCATCGTAGATTCCATCTCAATTTATGTCTATTGATTGATTGAGGTTCCTTAATCGATTCGATCGTTGGATCCTTTCGTGAAGCGAATTGCAGCGACTTTAGTTTT